>PVJX010002520.1:0-127242 GCA_004027295.1 Dolichotis patagonum | reverse complement strand
GCTAGTCTAAATGCTAGAAATGAGTCTTCTAAGAAGCGGTATCTTAATGAATTCTGGGGAAACTGTAGACTGAGACCTTATTCTACCCACGCCATCCTTCAAAATGCATTTGTTGTCAGCTTGGCTGCCTCTGGTTTATTTCTGTGATCTAAAGAATTTGCTTATTAGATGTTGAATGCAGTGACCCTGGTTTCATGGTAACTAACCCTGCCTCGGCCCCTCACTAATGTACTGCTAGTCATTTTATTCAGGAGACTGAGTAGCTTTCAACATTCTGTGGGAAGGACAGTGCTCATTAGTGGATGTGTGCAGCCTTTGGTTTAGCTAAAATCTGAATGCTTTCTCAACCTGAGAGAGTGGGTATTATTCTAAATGTTAAGTAATATAGCTCTCTACAAAGACAAAGTGCTTCCCAGTCATTATGAGCTGCGCCCCATCCTCATTGCTCATGATAATGCCGCCGAAGTAGGTTCTTAGCATTGCCATCCAGATTTCAGTGCTGAAGCGGGGACGGAAGGGTGACTTGCTGAAGGTCACGTAATAACAAAGCCCGATGGCAATTTGTGTCATCTCATGAGTCATGTTGTCGCTGGGGAATGCAGCTGGCACCAGTGGAACTTAGACCCAGAGGCAAGCCTGTCCTCCTATCAGGTTCTTCCCCGGCAAAACTGATGATTTCATTAGCAAGGTAAGGGAACAGGCAACCCAGTAATTAATTCGTCTTTGTGTACACTTAGGTCCCCAGGGACATCAGAGGGTGGTGCGGTCTTTCTGCGTCTTCAGGTTCCATTTTGAAGTGATCATCATCACCTGACAGCTCTTTTCTTTCCATTTGGCTTTGCCTTTTATGAAGCATATTCACTCTGACTTACTCTTTCCAGTGGTGGCATTATTCCTGTTTGTGGCTTGGAGACAGCTTAGTGTCAGCTTCCCCTGCCTTCTGCATGGCCCCTCACTCCTGTCCCCTTGTTCTTGCTATGGGATGACCTAGATCTTGTGTGTTGGGCACCAAATTGGAGGGTACACAGTTCCTGCCTTCAGGAATCTTCCAGTCTCTGTAGAGAATGTGCTGTGTACATAAATCCAGTATGCAGTGCTGTGAGCAGGAAAGAGCACTGCTGTATAGGCAGAAATGGGGAGGTGGGTGGGGACTTAGAAAGGAGGCTGGGGTTTGGATGAGGTGGAGTGGAGTGCTCGGGAGGGAAGGACCTGAGTCGGGGCACACACTGTGCACACACATGCACAGATGACCCATCAAAGGACAGAGGTCGGTACAGCTGGCAGGAGACGAAGGTTGTGCAGGGCAGGAGTGGGTGATGATGCCCTATAGTAGAGTGCCTTTCTCATGTACACAGAATGATGTCAGTACTCTTTAGGGAAGGCAAATGTTTTCTCTGATTATTATGAGCGATTAAAGTGGGATGCAACAGGAAGCTGGAACGTAGGCAGGTGGAGAATGAATGAATCAAAGCCAGAAGAATGCCTATAAAACACAGGTGCTACTGGAAGCTGGGACTGGATGTTGGTTTTTTTGGCCTTGTGTTATTATACTGAAAGGTCGCTGAAAGATTTAGGATTTAAGCCTTAAAATACTTTGGGGGAAAAAAGGTTTCCACAGATTGTAGTAATACCAGCAGGCTACTGACTTAGATTCCAAAATGATGTCACCTGCTGGTTGGTGGGGTCCTGAGCACTTAGCTGCATCCTGCCACTGACCTATACCTCATCCATTTTTGTTTGAAGACAAGGTCTTGCTGTTTGAACTAAGTTTGAACTTGCAGTTCTACTGCTTCATCCTCCCAAGTAGCTGGGATTTTAGGTGTCCACCACCTTGCTTGGCACTGCATTTTAATAATGTAACTCAGGAAGGTGCGTGGCCAATTTCCGGTCCAAATATCGCCACATAGGATCCTACTGATGTGTGTAACTTGTGCCATAGCTGTCTGTGCTTTATGACTGGCAGAATCTTAGCAGTCCCCTCTCTGGTCCCACCTTCCCCCTAACTTTTTCTGTTCCTTCTCAGACCCCACCATTTTGCTCAAATAAAATTTTCTCTAGTTGCCAGTTCTTTATTTAATTAAGATTTCTGAAACCTGGATTTCACTGAAGAAAGTCGGCCATGATGTTCCAGCAGGTTTTGGGAACCATTGGCATGAATTTGATGCCTCCTTGTATCCCCAAACGTCTTCTGGGCTCACCCATGTTTCTTGCCTGTTAGAACAGTGAATTTAGATTCATAAAGAGAGAATATTTTAATTAGTATAGACTATATGAAGAAAAACCTCCTTGTATTTCACCATTTAAAAATAAGATGCTCCATGTGGTGGCACAGGTCTGTAATCCCGGCACTTGGGAGGCTGAGACAGGAGGATTACTGTGAGTTGGAGGCCAGCCTGGGCTACACAGTTGAGTCCAAGACCAGCCTGAACAACAAAGTGAGATTCTGTGTCAAAATTAAAACAGAACAATTAAAAAAAAAACCTAACTGAACAAACCTGCAGTCACATTGCAATGAAGGCTCAAGGCCAGAGTCAGAGGCTTTGGCCCAGGCTGCTGGCACATCCCTGGGAAAGGTACATCATAGTGGGGCTGGCCTGCCAGGCAGAAGGCCAAGGAGACCTGGGATTGGGTGCAATCGGAGAAAGGAGGATGCACATGACTGCCTGCAGCCCTTCTGTGCAGGGTCCCTTCCTGGTAGCTCTGGGGATTTGAACACAGGAAGGTGGACACCCAGGCAACTGCTCTTAGAATCGGAAGTCAGGTAGCAACAGTTGTCAGCAGCATGCGGTCAGAGGAGCAGAGGAAGTTCTGAGAAAAATTAATATCGTTCATATGCAATGTATGTATGTATGTTTAAAAAAACCCTACCCTGCTGCCTTGTCAAAACTGGGATAAGTGAGCTTTTGTTCATGCCTTCCAGGAGTGAACTGCCTGGCCCCTATGCATTCAGGTATCTGCACTTCCACACCCTTCTGTTGGCTTTGGTAGGTCTTTCATGTCTGACATTAACAGATGCTGTTTTTTTCTGTAAAGGTGTGGTGGCCACTGCCAGTGTTCTGACAGCTTGCGTTGCTGTCCCTGAGACACAGCCGTGGAGGCTGCCTTCTCTTCCTGTTGTCTGATGTTCTGCTATTCTAGATGTTTTCAGTGCATAACAAAATATTGCAGTTACTTGTCCATTATTTGTAAAAGGGATGATATGAAACCTACATGAAGAGCAAAGCCAGTTGTACAGAAGAAATGGAAGAGTACGGAGTGTGGTAATGTACACCTGTGATCCCAGCTCTCAAGGCTGAAGTAAAAGGATTGCAAGTTGGAGCCCAGCCTGGGCTACATAGTGAGAGACTGTCTAAACAATACCAAATCAACAAAAGTGAAAGGATGGATGATAGATGACCACTAAGTTGTCCTCTGGTCAGGGAACGTTTTGGAGAGAGGGAGGGAAGCTCTTTGTGATCGCATCCTAAAAAATGTCACCAAGTACAAGCATTTATAGTATTTCTCTCCTGCCATAAAATCTTATTTAAACGAGTAGATACTAGCAAATGTACTTACTGTCTTTAGTTGCCAACCTCTCATCTCAGTCGTGAGGGAACAGACAGCCCTGTGTGGAAGTCATATGACCCACAGGCACCAAGAAACAATTTTGGTGGGCACTGACAGGGGTCACCTTGTGCTCTGGGACCAGGGGTGCAGGGACAGTTTCAGATCAGATGTGTTTGGGAAAGGCTTCTGGGAGGAGGTGCTGTCAGCCTGCCTTGGGAGTTACATCACATTTCAGCACAAGCTGGGGGGTCCAAGCGGGAAGGGAAACTGAGGCTGAAAGGCTGAGGGGTGGTAGGTCAGTGCATGTGGAATGGATGGGGGCACCAAACGTTGGAGATGGGACAGTGGGTCTTGGCAAGCTAATGACCAGCAAGCTAATGACCAGGAGTAAAATGGAGTAAGAGAGACTTTTCCTCATTTGTTGAGGGTTTTAACAGTGGTTAAGTACCTGCCAAGAACCAGAAGCTCTGGGCCTAGTCTGGGAGGTGCTGTGCACGGTATGGCAGAGGAGCAGTGCTAGTTTGCAGTCTCTTGTCATCAGTACAGCAAAGAAGCTGCTTCTGGAGGGCTGCAGGGGTGAGAGGCAGAGGCTGGGCCCCAAACTTGGATGGATTTGGCACCCCAGTGGCCTGTGAACCAGGCCTTTGCCCAGTGGGGGATCTGACTAAATTTTCTAGCTGAAAGTTTAGTTTTCAGCTAGAAAATTTAGTTTCTTCTTCCAAACCAGCTTCAGACCCAGCTATTGTCACTTTACTTCAGTCACAATAGGAGGTCCTTGACTTTCGAAATTTAGCAGTCCAACCCATTGGATCTTTCTAGTTAATAAAGTGGAATTTCCTCATGGGCCTCCATATTCTTTGAGTTTGCATTCTGGAGTAGTTAGTGGTGAGCTAGAATAAATAATTCTTCCGGTGAGCCAAACTTCAGTGAAAGTACAATTTCCCAGATAGATTTTGGGCACTGAACTATTTTGGTTTGAGAAAGAACCAGTTGGCCAACTCTCTAACATCCTAGAAGACCGCCCCTTCTGGAAGCCTGCCTTGTCTGCCTTACCACCTAGGACAGTGGTCACCAAATGAGCTTGCCTCAGAATCAACTGGAGGGCTTGTCAGAAGCTGAATTTCTAGGCTCCACCCCCAGAGTTCCTGTGCATCTGGGCGGAGCCTGGGAATTTGCATGTCTAATACATCCTGGGACTGGTGATGCTGGTGGTCGGGTGCTGCCCTTTGCAAAGCTCTGGTGTAAGCTAAGCACCCCCCCACACACACACACACTGGGTTCCTGTGGCTCCATCCTTTAGTGTGGCTCCAGGATTTCCACAGTGGAAAGTATGGAGGACGCGCAGGGTGGTCCTCAGGGAAGGAAGGTGGCTGTCCAGATTGAGCCTTCCTGTTATCCTCAGAAGGATTCAGAGGCCTCCAGTGCCTGTGTAGGGGGCTGGGCCCTGACCCTTGACTCCCCTCAGCCTCAAGGGGGAGCCCTTGGTTCTCACCCAAAGTGGAGGGAGTCCATCCATCTTCAGTCTCCAGCCCACCTGTGTGGACATCAGAAGGACTCGGCTGTGTCCTCCTTGGCGCTAGTTTCTGCTGGGACCCTTCTGTGAGAAACCTTGCACTGTCCTTGTGATCTGGAAAGAAGGTTGCTGGTGTTCAGAGACAGCCCGAGGAAGCAAGCAGGCACCCAGAGATTCCCCCAGCCCCAGGGATGCCCCCAGGGATGCTCCTGGTCTTTGAGCCCATGGCCATTGGAATGATTAATGGATGTCCTCCACTGTGCTGGACAATTAAGGAAAGCAGGAGAATGAGGGAAACGTTTTCAGTGAGACCTAATTTGGCACCATATTGTTTTCTGTTAATCTATTTTGTTTTCTGTCCGTCAGTCCCAAGGGACGGGTGCCTTACTGCTTGCTGAAGCATGCATAACTAATGTCCTCATTAAGCGCTGATCTGTTTATCAGGGCCATGCGAGGAAGTCAGCCTGCCAAACCTAGGCACAAACTGGGGCTGTTACCTCCCTCTGGGCCTTAGCCCCACCTCATTAAGCTGGTCCGGGCTATTGATTGGGAGCCTGTGTTTGGAAGAGTCTTACTTACTCCATGCATTATCTTGACAGATTGATCAGACCTGATTGAGAACCTCTTAAAGGAACGAACAGCTGTAATGGGAAAGTTGGACTCTGTCATCCGTTAGGATGATTCTGGGAGCAAGAAGAACAAGGCTGACATCTTGGAGCAATTGTATTTACAATTAACATGGCTGAAAACGATTGCCTCTATTGATCCCCCCTTCCTGCAATTACAGCCCCATTGTTTACATTCCAGCACTTCAGTTATAAAAAGGAAATTCAATAATTATTGCATTATTTAAAGTTAAAGTGCCACAGAGTTTGCTGGCTGTGCTTGCTGGTTGATTTAACGTTCAGTAAAATCCATGCTGAGCTCTCCATCTTGAGGCCGAACAATATCGGCTTTTAATGAGTCTTAAAAAGGGGGAGAAGGAGAGCAAAACTCAGTGCACAGGGTGTTTGTCTGAGTTATTTATGGGGGAGCCAGAAAGCAGAGCAGAGAAAGCAGCCGTGTCATCGTTCGCAAAACCGCGTCCCTCTCGCCCGTGTGGCTGTCCGTCCTGCAGAGGGCCACATCCTGGCCTCTGGGCTCACACGCCTTCAAAGAAGCATTTTCCTTTCTCTCCCTGTTGGTCCCTTGTCCCCTTCCCACAAGTATAACTGTCCTCTCCAACTTTGAGCAAAACCCAAGGAATTTAAGGATAAAGAATGAAACGTCAACAGCAGCCAGCATGATCGCCGCTGAAGGCGTTTGTTGAGAGGAAATTTCCTTCCTCTGCCCCTTCTCGTTCTCATTTTCTCTTTCAAGGGAGAAATAAAATTTGAAAATCAAGCATCGCTTAGGAGGAAGCAGCCAGCCCTGTGGGTGCTCCGCAGCCTCCCCCCCGTCACACTGGCCGCCCCTGTCTTCTCTCATAATGAAGGTGATGAGGGTATTTGTCAGCAAATCATGGGAACTCAGGAGGAGCCTCTGAGTTTGAGCACCAAATCATGCTGTCCACAGCAGTAACCAGAAAGTTCAAGTGCGTGGCAGGAATTTTAAAGACCATTTTATTTTTCTCGTGTCTGGTTGAAAGTCTTGCACGGGCTCCGTTCCAGCACAGCGTCTGGACAGGTGCGCCCCACAGGGTGCAGGGCAAGGGGGAAAGTGATGCCTCATGCTTTGCCATCAAGAGTCACGCTTCCCACCACAGCCTCAGGAAATTGTAGATTGCAGGTGTGAAAGGGGAGAGGAAGATGAATAGAGCCAATTCTGACTTTTATGAAGTATCTGGAGCAGGCCAGTAGCGGGCAGCTGCTTCCATGTGACTTTTTCATTAAGGAGGTGAATTCTTGTGTGCAGGCATTGCATGATTTATCTAGTGCACTTTGCTAGAATCTGAAATACTGTTTGGGAAAAGGCAAGGGCAGAGATTTTAGGTCTTGGAAGCTTTCTTCCCAGTAATGGGACGTCTTCATGCACTTTGTCTTGAGTCTCTCCTCTCTGGGAGCTGCTCTCTAAGCCATCACAGCTGTGTCAGTCTCACCTGGGAGAGTTAGAAATGCACATTCTTGGGCTCCACCAGACCTGCTGCATCAGACATCCCTGGGATTTGGCAACCCAGGATGTAACAAGCCCCGAGGGACTTCCAAGATGTGCTCAAGTTAGAGACCCACTGAGCTGGAACACCCTTTGCTTCATAGACTGCTGTGCCATGGTATTGCAACCTCTTTCAAAATGACAAAGCTAGACCTGGGCTCACCAGGCAGGGGGAGACTATGACAGTGCTGAACATTTGGGTCTGTCTGTCTTTCTCTCTCTTTTTTTTTTGTATTGGGAATCGAACTCAGGACCTTGTGCTTACCAGGCAGGCTCTGTGCCACTGAGCTGTAGCCCCGGCCCTCAATACATCTTTCAAAGGATTTTTATGTATGTTTTCTCTGTGGCTTTAAAAATGGCCTTTTGCCTTTCAAAAAAGACAGTACAAGTATAAATATCTGCATTTAGCAGGTGAAATAATACACCTGCTTGGACCACTAGGGAGCCATTTTTTCCTTGTCTGTGGATTAGCATGGGGTTAGAGATACAAATAAGAAAATCCTTCAGAGCGGATTGGGAAAATCAGGTGAGCACCTGCCAGCCGTGTCAGCCGAGTACTCCGTCCTCTGGTCCTCTTCTGCGATGCTGACAGATGTGATAAACAAAAGCAACATGGTTCTTGGTTTATGTCCTGTTCCTCCCACATGAGCAAGGGGATACAGTAAACATTAATTTTGGGGTAAAGGCCTGGTCTTAAGATTCAGTATATTGGTTCTATACTAGCAGTAAGACTTTGGGTGAATTACTTAAAATTCAGGGCCGGGAAGTAGCTCAGTGGCACAGTGCCTGCCTGGCAAGTGCAAGGCCCTGAGTTCAATTCCTGGTACTGAAAAAAAAATCAGCTTTTTATAAGAAAGAAGTTGACTTTGTGTGTGCTCAATACCCTCTGCCCATGTCTTAATTCCTGTGTATCATGTTTCTTTACTGTCAGTCCCAACTTCCTCTTTGGCATCTGGGGAGGGATGGGCACTGGTTGTAAGGAGAGAAAAGTCAAATGCGCGTGTCTCATGGATGTCACTTCCATCCCTAACCCTGTAGGCTTACTAATTTGGCAAATAACAAAAGTACCACTAATAGCCTCATTTCTTATAAAGGGCTGCCATGTATCAGGTGTTCTGTGTCAGGTGTTTCTTAGGAATTACCCCTTCAGATCCTCCCAGCAGTGCTGTGTGGAGGTTCTGTTACCGTCCCAGTTTTGCCCACAGGGAAACTGAGCATTGTACGTGGCTCTCCCAAGATAGTGCATCCAGTGAGATTCGGAGTGAAGGTCTTCTAGCTGGCTGTCCTCATGCAGGGAACTCCTGAGGCCACTGTGATTGACAGCAATTTGATGTGGAGTGGAGTGGGTTCATGCGAGCATCCCATGTATAGAACAGTCCCTGATTTTATTTAGGCTGCAGAGTAGCACTAGGGAAAAGTTGAATCTCAGTGAAAGACAAAGTCACTCTCCCTGTCTTGGTGACTTGGGTCATTTCAGGTCCTGGGAAGTTTAGGTTACTTCTAGAGGATGCTCAGCTCTGTGTGGGTCTTGTCCACCTACACACCATATTGGGGTTTGAGCTCTGTAGAGACTCATCTGACCTTGGTAGAAACCCGCCTTCATTGTGCTTGTCCCCAGGGAGGACCCGAACATGTCTGGAAATCCTCTTCCTATGTGCACACAGTGACTCCACACTCCTTACCAGGGTTTTTCTAACACAGAGAAGCGAAATCTGTTACGTGCAAGGATTGACGTTCCCCAAGGGCCTGTATTTGTGTTTTTCCAGAAGAAACACAGAGCCAAAGCAGATTCGAGCTAGAGAAGTTTTCAGACTTAGACTGTTACTTTCCTTCTAGGATTTACTGTGTGGCTCAGGGCTACCAGTGCTGTGAGTTTTGAGTCAGGCAGTGTCGTCCATACAGGAGAGGTAAGTTCAGCTCTGGTCCTGGAACTCAGGGACTGAGCAGGAAGGAATGTGGCTTGTTCCAGGGTGTGAGCAGTCTGACCTAGAAACCAGAAATAGGGCAGAGCCACCCAAACGGATTGATCTAGGGAGCATTTTTACTTCCTTTGGCTTTTTTCTTGTAAATCATGGTTAGGACTTACATCTTACGGTGTCTGCAGAACTCCTACCGTGAAATAGGACTAAATTAGCATGTGCCAAGGACAAGGGCATGAGGGGATGAAAAGCTAGGATTAAACAGAAAAAAAAAAGTATATTTAGATTGACCTTTCACGCATATTCCTAAAAATGTGACATTAAATCTGAAAGTAACTCAACCTCACTGATTAAAAAATTAACCACCTTCATCCCTGGTTGCATTACCGTGTCTGAAAAGATTCTTTTTTAGACATTCAGGGTGAATACCTGGACCTGGCAAGTCTCGTGTTTTAGGAGGTCCTTGCCTTGTCACTGTTACAGTTTCACAGCAGTGGCCCTGGAGTAGAAGCCCAGGTTCCAGTCCTGCCTCTCTTGCCCTCTGGGTGACCTTGGGGCAATCCCATGGCCCCTTTGAGCTTTGGGTCCCTTCAAGTATATGAGTCAAACGCTGCCTACCCCAGGAGGCTGTAATAAGAGAATGTGGAAGTTTGCATAGGGGCTGCAGGGTAAATGGTGGTACACATGCCTACAGTTGTGAATGACTGCCCTCGGCCCTCTTATGTTGTTGGGGAATTCACAAGCTAACTGAATTTCCGGTCTTTCTCCAGTCCCTTCTTACTGGATTTGTTGGTAATATTTTATACCTTCTCCCCATGGAGTGAGCCTGAAACCCATGCCATGCTGTGCTTGGCAGTCTTTCCCTCCAGTGGGGCGCCCGATGTGGCCTCTTCTGTTTTGAGATGTCCAGATTTATGGCCCAAGGACAATTGCAGGCCCCACTGCCTGCCTCTGCCTAGCTGCGCTTCAGAGCTCAACAGGTTTCTGAGGGGCCTTTCAAGACATCCTGTAATCGAAGTTTCTTCTGGTATCCCCCAGGTACCCCGCTGCTGAGGGGGGTTGCCAGGAGGCTGCCTCCCCACATCAAAGAGCTTTGCCATTTTCACTTGCTGTCAGCATAGGGTTACACCGCAGTACCCCGGCAGAGGGTGGTGTGGGTGTGTAGATAGTAACAGGTGTTACTTCCCCAGGAAGCAGCTTTGGTGAATCATGGGTGCCTGCGCACTTGTGTCGGAGTGCACCGTGTCCACTTCGACTTTAAAGAGGCGGCCGTGTCAAAACCTGATCAATATTTGCATTCCATGCATGAAGGGCCAGATGTTAGAAGTTTCCTAGTGCTGGGGAGGGGAGGGAGCCAGGGCCCCTCCAGATTTATACAAATCAATGTTCTCTGACAGAAGTTGGTTCGTTTTCCTGGGAAACAAGTAACAGGAACATGTTTTTTTGATTTTTACGATGAATTATTTTCTAACAAGAGCCCTCTTTGACTTGCAGTATTTGACCAGGGCGAACGAGCCCAACATATTAATGGGGTAGAATCCCATGAAGCCACGCAGCCTCACCCCTCTTCCTTCCGTTCTATTTTAATTATTAATTTGCTTTTTGCACTCATTTTCCGTGCCAGGCTCGTCCTCGAGTGCCTCTGACTGCAGGCAGGGTTTTTCTTTTTCTGGGTTCTTCCCTGTGAACCAGAAGGAAAAGGGACATCACAGAGACAGATGTTTCCATGTCAGAAGCATGGGAAGGTCATCTTTCATTTCAAACAGAACTAGCTGTGAAGGACGGGGAGGGTGCAGGCGCACACAGAGAGTTTAGCGTGTTGTAGACCCTTAGAATTAAACCAAAAGGAACCCCATTTAGTTCTGCACCCAGCCTCCTGTGGAGCCCTGGGGACTGTGTGCTGTGGCACTAACCACAGCTGAAGTTGTTTTGTTTTGTTTTGTTTTGTTTTGTTTTGTTTTGTTTTGTTTTCTAACCACACTGCTGACCTGATGGAAGAATCATAAACACAGAGTAAAAAGAGAAAAAGCAAAACAAAACCTGTGTCCCCCTCCTCCCAGATGGGAGAGCCCCACTACAGAGGCAGGACATGAGAGAATTCAGGATTTGTGTGGGAGAAAAATTTGCTGCCTGGCCAAGAGAGCAAAAACTCTGCAAGGAGGCAACTCCATTATTGAGTATACCAGTGGGATTTGTGCCTTGGTGGATTCTTCATATATTACAGTGAATTTAATTAAATACATTGTGATCCCAATTGAGGGTATTCTAATTAGCTGGGTCAGGAACAAATTATTCTCCCTCCTTCGCCAGATGAAAACATCTCTGCTCTTTGGCGAGGAAGGCGTGTCCGTGACTGTCTGACTTACCCCATGGAGTCCTCTCCTGGCAGCCCGGCCTTGCCTGAAGCTTCATGTGAGGCTGTTCTCAGGGCGCATTCTGGGGAGAGGTCTGTGCCACTTGGGAAGGAGACAGATCTGGCCAGCAGGGTCTAGGGATTGGCCCACTCGGGGTTGGGGAATGGGGAAGGGCACAGAGAAGTAACAAGAGCAGGAGTTGTCACACATAAGTTGGCACAGTAGGCTCAGGGTGTGAGCTGCAACCTTTCTAAGCAAGTGCTTCTTAGAAACCAAGATGTAGTTTATTCTGAAATTTTTGTTGTGACTGGGACAATGAAGTTGGAGAGTAGAACAAGCTTGGAAGTTTGAATTAAGCTTTCGTGTAAGTCACTAAGAAATGGCTTTAAGCATTTCCTATACCAACATCAGCAAAAGAGATCATGGTTGTGGTTTCCTAGTTTCTTTTCCTTCTTTTCTCCATGATTTGTAGTCTGTTATGATTTCTTTTCCTAAAATGGCTCTCAGGTGACAGAAAAAAGGATTTGTGGCTGTCCAGGAGACTGCATTTACCAACATGAGCTTGAAAGTAGAGTGGTTTTGGGAAAATATCACCATATCCACTTTTTTTTTCCCTAGCAGGAGTTTCTAGTGTGATGTTTGTTTCAGTTCAGGATTTGTGCAGCTCTGTCACCTAAGAGCCTTTCGGTTTGAAGACTAAAGACATTTGACATCTCAATTCCCACTCACTTCTCTTTGGCTGTCTTGTCCCTCTCTTCTGGTTCAGACATTGGAAACCCCACCATTTGGAATACAGCCCTTGCATCCATATTACAATTTTATGTTTAAAATTCCATGCCTTACTGCAAAGAAATCATGTTTCTTGGGGTGCTAATGGAGGCTTGGAAGTAAGACTATAGAGATTCTTGCTCTGATTTCATAGTTTAAGACACAGCCCAAAGCCCCTGACAAAACATGTTGCCTTGGACTCGTGGTTATTGTCCGTTAGCTTTTATTCATTTATTTTAATAGAAGCTTTAATAAATATCATTCTTTTGGTCTTAGTAGGCCCAAAACTACAGTTCTGGGCTCCTGCATCTCTCTCCTGCTCCCAATCCCACATGGTTCCCAGGACCACAGGATTGTCCTGCTGGGGCTTTTGCCTTTTGAATGGCCTATGGAAAAGCAGAGGGACATGTCCCTGGGCAAGCTTGTCCTTTCCTTCACATCTGTCCCCACATACCCTCCTCCCAGGGTGTGGCCTCAGAACACAGTGTCTTGGTGCATCCCACCCTGCCCAAGTCCTCTGCAGGGAGCCTGGTCTCTGAGGAGGAATGCTGAAGACAGACCATTTAAAAAGCTCAAATTTATTTCAAGAAAAATAGTTTCTTATTGTCAGTTGCAGTTTCCCTAACATTTAAGTTTGAGGTCTCCCTGGTTCTTCCAGCTCCTGGTTGTGAAATTCTTCTAGGACAGCTGTTACTTGTAAGGATTTTATCTGTCTGGTTCCAAGTACTTGTGGCTATTGACTCACCCGTTTGGGCAACTGGGATTGCTCTCCCTTGGTGCCTGTGAAACCTTTTGCATTCACACCTGCAGGTGGGCACGGTTTCTTCTGGAGTGTGAGAGCCAGTTTGAGAGCCCTAAGCTCCCTAGTGAATTTTCTGTGGCACCTCACTGGTACATTTCTGTTTCTTCTTCCAACAAAGTACACATGTACTCCTGGGGTTTTCAGGCTTTGTGAGCACAGGTTGGAATAGGCCTGTGAGTGTGTGAATCTTAGCAATGTCATCCATTAGTAAGTGCTTCTAGGGACAGTCTTGCCAGAAGTACAGAACATTCCAGCTGCTCTGGTTTCTCAGCACCTCACATGATAGCCTGGGCAAAGGTGAGACCTGAAACTATGATCAAAGTGTGGGCATTCAGGGGGTTCCTTTGTGGGCAAGAAAGGAGGTTAGAGACCTTCTACATGCTTGGCCTCGCTCCTCAGGCCACACTTGAGTGACTGGGGTGGAAGTGGGGTGGTGAGGAGAAACAGTGAAAGATGAGAATCACACATTATCCAAGTTCCCTCCTCCAGGAAGATTCTGGGTACGTGGTGTGGGGAGATAAGCCCCAGATTCTACTTCCTTCCCACTAGTTGGTCACCTTGGCTCAGTCATTTAAGCCTTGTAGGTTTTTCCTGTTTCATGGGCAGCCAATAGAAAAGCTTCTTTCCCTCCCCTGAGTCATTTGGAATGATGGAGTGTGTCACTTCCCTGACGGTTAGAAGAAATGGTCTATAGCTTTCGTCACCTTCCCAAGAGGCCCCAAAATGTTGTCAATTTGGCTCTTGGGTGACCTTTAATTCTCTTAAGCACAGAAGTCTGGGATCTGCTGACTCTCTGTGACAGTGACCTTTCTTGCATCTTAAACTTTAATCCTGTGTGTGCCTGCTTCCTGCTGGCTCTCAGGCTTGCGTGCTCCAGACTTGGCACCGTGTCTGCTGCACACACAGAGAATGTCATTATGACTGTATGATACACCAGATGACTGATGATGCTGACCAGTGATGAGCCAGGTGACCTCGAACCCTTGATTGGGACCTAGTCTGGAGAAATGTATTTATCTGTCATTTTTTAATCTAGACAAAAGTCTCATTTTGGATTCTCCCTTTATAACTAATTATTAAACAAAAAATTTGAGTTGTCCTTCATGTAGAGGGCTCTGTGTTTCAGACCCAGGGTGCTTGCTGTACAGGTAGGAGGACCATTGCATGTCACCAAAGCAGGAGTTGGCTGACTTTGTCTGTAAAGAACTGGAGAATTTTAGGCCGTATTGTCTCTGTCACAGCTCTTCAACTGTGATGCCTCAAAAGCAGCCATAGATTGTACATAAATCAATGGATGTGGCTGTGTTCCAATAGAACTTTATTTGCAATAACAGGCAGTGGGTTGGATCTGGTGGAAAGTCTGCAGTTTGCTGACCCCCAGTCTTAGTGAAGCAGGATACTTTGGCAAGTGAAAGACACCTTTAATAATTGTGGCACTGGGAGGGCCCCATGGATGAGCAGTGTTGTTGCGAGAAAGGCATCCAGGAATGGGGCTTTAGGGGAGACCTGGGTGTAAGTCACCTTGCCGCTTGTCTTCAGAGAGCCGCTAGAGAAGGGGTGTGGGGGAGATAAAAAGACCCCCTCTGGGAACCTTATCATTAGCCACCGCCCCTTTTGGTGGCGTGCCTCTGTCCACAACCAGTCAGGGTGGGCTCGTGGCAGTGGCAGGCTTCCGGTGGCTGACGCAGGGCATGTCCCCCTTTTTTGTTCCTGCAGCACCTGCAGCAACATGAGAGCGGCGTGGAGGGCGAGAGCTGCTACTACCACTGCGTCCTGTGCAACTACTCCACCAAGGCCAAGCTCAACCTCATCCAGCACGTGCGCTCCATGAAGCACCAGCGCAGCGAGAGCCTGCGTAAGCTGCAGCGGCTGCAGAAGGGCCTTCCGGAAGAGGACGAGGACCTGGGGCAGATCTTCACCATCCGCAAGTGTCCCTCGACCGACCCAGGTGAGGCATCCGCGGTCGTGCTGGGCCACAGCGGGTAAGGGTGCTGGTCTCCACGAGACCTCCTGGGGGCTTCTGTTGGAGGAAGATGTGCCTGTCACCGGCCTCCCAGGTGGCCGGTGTGTTCTGGGAAGGTCATGGTGCCTTTTATGTACTTTTTAATTTTAGAGCAGCTTAGTGCTGCCCAACTTCAGGGTTGTGCTCAGCTACAAAACACCACCCAGAGGGAGACCCACAGAAGACCTTCC
This sequence comes from Dolichotis patagonum, assembly GCA_004027295.1. Taxonomy (NCBI): domain Eukaryota; kingdom Metazoa; phylum Chordata; class Mammalia; order Rodentia; family Caviidae; genus Dolichotis; species Dolichotis patagonum. Next base: position 112,017 of record PVJX010002520.1, on the reverse strand, counting down.
GTCTCCTACCCTCTCGTTCTTCCAGCGCATACTCTGGATTCCACCATTGTACATTCTGATCCAGCAGAGGCTGTATCGCGTGCCTTGTTTAGTATTGAGAGTAGACAGTTTGCAGCCTCAGTCTGACCTGTAAAAGTGGACTTCAAGGAGGATCAAACCTAGAACTTCTTAGAAAAATGTTAATTGCATTTCAGAGAGATTCTTGTCATTCTGTAGCCCAGGCTTCTTGCTGCCATCATGGAATCAAGATTTTCTGGTGGAACTCACCTCAGTTTTCCCTTTTCTTCTGCCATTTCCTCTCTAGTCAACTTTTTCTCACTTCCTTCTTTTTTTGTGACTCTTGTTCTCATTTGGAGCTCATTTAGTAGAATTACCTCTTTTTCTTTTTTGGCAGTCTTCGAGTCCTTTCTATAACTTGGAAGTACAAGACAGTTCTTTGCGACTTTAAAAGCATAGTGTAAAAGCCCTTCCTTAATCCTGGATTCCCACTAGAATAATGGTCTGTGTCACTCATCTCTAGTCCACACCTCAGCCAACTGTTTCCTCCTGTCCCCAAACCACTCCACGAAGGGTACCAGTGGCCTGGGATTTGCTCAGCTCGGTGACTGTGCTGGTCCTCATTCTTTCTTTCTGCAGTGTTTTCAAGGCCTTCCTGGCCCCTTCTGGAAGCTCCTTTCCCTGGCTTCTAGGGTTCGCTTGTCTCTAGTCCTCATTTCCCTTGACAGTTGTCCATGCTCATCCCAGATTCCTGGTCCTCAGCCTGACACACATACCAGTGTCGCTGGGCATCAGGCCCCAGTCCTCTTAAAGCTCCCCGCCTCTAAGCTTTGATCTGCAGATGTTGCCAGATGCTCTGTCAGCTCCCCAGATATCTTGCTCCCCTCTATTCTTAGACACTGAACTCATGACTCTCCCCAGTGGATCTCCTTTTCCTTCTGATTGCGCTTTGTCTAATGACCTGGCGGGTCTGGCCTCAAGGCCCCTTTCTCAGCCCTCCGTCTCCTGCATCACATTCTTAGCCACTGACCACTGTGGCTGTGTGAGGTTTTAATCTTAATGTTACCAAATTATACATTTTCCTGGTCTTTAGAGGTAAAACATTTTTATGAAGAATGGCATAACTTTTCCCTCTCTCATTCTTCAGGGCTTTCAACTTTTAGATATTTCCTTTGTGACTTGCTTTTTTCTCAACAGCTTCTGCTCCTGTTTCTCAATTATTTTTCAGTTGTAGACATTTCTTGGCTTTCTAGTCCAGAAGATGAGCACTTCACAAGTGCACCAACCTACAAACTCTCTTCACCCCACCCACTCACACAGACCCATCCACAAGCTCAGACACACGCCACATGCACCAGCACCGCCTTCCTCCCCCGCCTCTCCTACCTCCCTGCAAACATGCGCCGCCGCGTGCAACACACCGTCCCCCTCACCTCCTGTATCTTAATCACGAATATCCCTACAAACAGCCGCGGCACCCACTCATATTCCACACATGTGTACTCCACAGATGCTTCTCAAATGCTGTACCCTGGTCCTCCATGTCCCCCCCCACACCACAGATATATAGGCACTGCAGCCCTAAACACCCTACATGTACTTACATACATAGATACATACATAGATACGTACACCAACAGACGCTGCACCCCACGCCCCATATGCATTTACACACCTCACAAACATGACATGTAACCCCCACACACTGATCACCAATGGACGCCACACCTCACACTTGCCCCTGCCTCCCACACTCCCCACCCCCCTCCACACTCTTTATCCTTCCCTCCCTCCTGCTTCTAATAATTTGGGGTTATATTAGTAGTCAGTGTTTTCATTATTATAACTCTATAAATATTAATCACAGCTGAGCCATGTAGAGTTTTATAATTTCATTTACCTTCTTGTACAACTTTTAGTTTTCCCTCGTTTTCTAGGTACCTATGATTAATTCATGGCTCACCTTGCTCTGCCAGAGTAGATGTTTCCTAATCTCCGAGTGCTCTGTGCTGTCAGTTTTTCCATTGGCTTTGTTTCCTCCTGGTGGCGTCTCTGTTCCTCTTGACCCTTCTGGAGTCTTCTGCCTACCAGCTCCTGTCCACACTGCCCAATGCCTCTGTGGCTGTCTGCTGTCTAGACATGAAACTGTAGCCCCATAGGACAAGATACTCTGCAATTTAGGAATTTCCCTCCCTGCTAGAGTAGTTGAGGTTTCATGTCGTGGTGGTACATTCTCCTGACAGCCGGTACAAATCGTCTCTTCAGCAAAGTGTTGATGGGGACCAAAATAATATCTGTCACTTCCAGGTCACTGCAAGATTGTCCTTTACTGTGTGTTTTCACGTGGATTTTCTGATTAAAGTGTAAGTATTTATTCTGTAGCTCCTGTCTGTCTCTGTCACATATCCCCCTGTGCAAGTGTCCTCAGGGACACAGTGAGAACAGGCACCCACAGACTCTCTTCTGTCCTCAGAGCCTGAGATTGTTGTGCCCCCTGACTGTGGGGAACCCTGGTCTCCACGTCAGTGTTTTGGCCTCTGCGCCTCCCCATTATTCTGTTATCATGTCATAGGAGTCTGCTGCCTTCTGTTGACATACGTGTAGACCCATTTCTTTCAGTACATGTGTCTTCCTCTTTTTTTTTTTTTGTCCTTGTTTTACTCTTCAGTTAAAAGCTGGTCCCTTTTACCCCTCAATTCTTTCACTCTGTTCAGAATTCCCTTTTTATTAATGAGATGCCCCAAACTAAATAGTGCACAGCTGCCATTTCAGCCAGGTCTGTGGACCAGCACAAATGGTTCCCTGGTTTATAATGCAGTACTTCCGTTTGTGCAGTCCACTCTGGAATGGCTTTCCTACTCCACTGACGTCTGCATTACTCCCACATAATGTATGTTAGCACCCTCTTCTCCCCAGATATCTGAGCAACTTCGGTGAAGATAGTCAGCTTCCTTTCTGCATTTCCAAATCCTTTTATATTGTCTTTGGCCCCCAGTCCTGTTGTTCTACCCACCCCCTCCCACTCACGCCCCATTGAAGCTTGTCTTCCGCTGACGACAGAGGGACAGATTCTTAGGTAATACTCATGCTGACATTAACAGGAACTTGGTTCTGTTTTAGAAATCCCTGTGAGAAAACACATCTTAAAACATATCCTCCCTGTCCCCAGGGATTGGCTCTTAAAAAGTGGAAAGAATGTCTTCAGGAACAGGGACATCTTGGGCCTGACGTTTAAGATCATCGGCTTCACATTAGTAAACACAGACTTTGTAAAGTACTCCTGGTTCTCTACACTTTAGCAGAAGGATCGGGATGTCATCCTGCAGCTGGAAGCGTCATTCAAGTGGTACTTGGAGCCCTGAGAAGCCTTCTGAGTCTCTTTCAGTGCCCTGCCTACTCTGACCCAGTGGCCGTGCTGTCCGAAGTTCGTGATACCAGCATCCTGTCATTAAGTTCTATGATGACACCGTCTTTCTCCTTTCTGCCTTTCCTTCCATTTACTTATTTTTCTGTTGTCCATATACCACAAAGTTTTATGCAGAAGTCATCAGAAATCACTTTTTTTTTCCTTTCTGAGCCCTAGTTGGAACCTTTGGAAGGCACCAAGAATGGAATGAATTCTGTTCTCTAGACAACAAGAAGATCCCTCCCAAGTTTACCTATCTTAATTCCCTTGTCTGCCAGCCAGCCGGTCTCATCACAGAGCCCGTCAACCCACATGAACCTGCTGGTCTGGAGGAAGGAGTTGAGACAGAGGAACTTGGGGAGGTCTTGTCTGTCCTTCACAACTTTCTGCAGATGGCCAGGAGTGATGTCTGTTGCCTGTAGCTGTGGACTTGTAACCAGAGGGTCCTGCCTTGCACTGGATGGGGAACCCTTGGCATGCCATACCCTCATTGTGGTCCTGGTTGTGGTGGCGTGTCACTGTTAGGTCAGCAGACAGCCTGAGTTCCAAATTGTGGTGGTGTTAGCCTAGTGTGATGCCCTTCTTTCTACCTCACTCTACAGTAGACACACGGCTGCATAGACACATGTACGCAGGCATGATTGGTCTTCCTGTTTTAAAAATGGCTTTCAGGGCTGGAGTATAGCTCAGTGGTAGAGTACTTGCCTAGCATGCACATGGCCCTGGAATCGACCCTCAGAACCACAAGAACAAAACAAAAAATGTGAAAAAGATGAAAGCAACTTGGAATCACACATCTGTGAGGAAAGGTGAAGCTCTTATTTCATCCTCACTTAGCATTTTTAAATTTCTACATGGATTTTTGATTGTTAGTTTTAATGTTTTTTTTTTCTGTGAAACGAAATAGTTTCTTTGTTGGGATCTGTTCTTTGTGCTCCATCCCTCACAACAGGCAGGTATAGAGGACCCATCCCTATGGGCTGCTACTGTAGATTGTCTCTCTCAGTTGCAGTGTCCACTATCTGCTTCCCTTTAGTGGACCAAAAGCTCTAGAAAGATGGAAAACTCTCATGTGAGTGGATCATGTGTAAGATCAGCTTCTCTGTTTGCCTATTAAAAAGGCATTTCTGGCTCCTGGCTGAAACTGTAAATTTCACTGTATCCTGCCCTGGACTTGGAGAAACAAGAGACCCTTTGTGTTTCTGCTGTTGGCTTTTCTCCTCCTTCTCCTCCTCCTTTCCTCCTCCTCTTCTTCTCCCTCCTCCTCCTCTTCCTTATCCTCTTTCTCTTGTCTTTTTTCTTATTCCTCTTGCCTTACTACTTTTTCTTTCTGATAGACATAGATCTTCAAACTTTGCATAAGTGTAATTAAACTGAAAATTCCTTGAGGGCCTACTATGTATAAGCTTTTATGAGTTGGGGGACACAGATGACGTCTGCTGTCCACTGTAGCATGACACACTGGCTAGTCCACCAGCTGAGGCACTGAGGAAAGCAGATGAAGACTCAGTTTACAGGGGGTGTGGTCACTCAGAGTTTGACAGTTTTGCTTGGAGCAAGACCTGGCATCCCCTTTGAGTCACACATCTTCGACTTTCAAGGTGGTGAATTTCTGGGGTTAGAGAGGTAGACACAACTTGTCAAGGGATGATGTGGTTTTAGTGACAGCTTTTACTGAAACATTCCCTGGCTTTGTTTAGTGAATCTTTTTTGTTCAACCAAGTTTCAGGGGGCTTTACTTAACTCAGAGTAGCTTAAGAGGATAAGAAAACACACTATTTTCAGCTATTCCATTTGGCTTTGTTTTTATTTTTCAAAATTGGCAGAAGCTTACCCTCTAAGCACAAAGTACATCTTTTTTTATAAATAGCTAAATTATATGCAATTTCAGTATAATTTTTCTCATAGTACAAAATTATGTTGTGGTCAGTTCTGTAGTTCTGAAGTTTGTGTGTGTGTGTGTGAAACTAGACAGTTATGGATTTTGTTTCTTTTTTTACTTTTTTGTGCTCTTGGGGAAAGCATGAGGCCAAAGAATATGATACTTGAGAAATTCAATGTGAAAGTACATCAAAAAAATTGGGGTGATTGAAATTTTAAGTATTTATGGAGGAATAGAGGAAGTAGGGATTTATCTATGTCAAGTATATTACCTAGACAGGAATGGTATGAGTGCTTTTTAGAAAGATATTTTGCCACGTAGATACAGAGATCATTATGCATCAATATGAAAGGAGAATATAATGTTCAATGAAAAATGGAGTTTATAGAATAATACATCTTGATTTTCTTTTCTTTATTTTATTTTATATTTTTGAAAATCATTTCCTTTACATCTTTAAAAATAACCACGCTAACCAAAGAGTTTGTACTTGGTGTATCTGGCTGTTTCATGCATGGGAATCTATATGGAATCAGAGTGTCAGGCACATGGAAAAAACTCCCATATTGGCGTAGTTTTTAATAGAGGTTTTCAGTAAAATCACTAACAATGTGCCAAGAAGTGAATCTTGACTGTTTTTTGTTCGTGGAGATAAATTTTCCATTTGTCAATGTAAAGCACTCTTGGTTTGGTTACAGGCTGATTCTTTTGCATTTTGCATCTACATAGAGAGGCTGGGAGCAGTTCTCAGGGTGTACACTGTCTTGTTTTTCTGTTGGAACAGAGTTCTTGATTTGCCTTAATTAGTCCTCTAACAATCTACAAAGGTCAGTGCCAATTGCCTGTTCATTTACATTTGTAATTGTGATGGCTTCTGATTACACATTCCTCATCTCAGTCCTTCCTCTAAGTGCATGCTAGAGAATCCTTCCTCCCCCTCCTCCGACAGTGCGCACACGCATGCACATGCACACAAACGTGCACACCAGAGTGGTGTGAAAGCTGGAGGTCTGACTCCTCATATAAGAACCCTTTGTGGTGACAGCCCAGCCTTCCCTGGAGTGTCAGAGTCCTATGGAAAGCCATCTTGGGAAGGCTTTTGCCTCTAAGTTAGGGCTATAAAGAAGCCAGAGTCAAGGAAATTGCATGGATACCAGGCAAGAAATCTGAGAGCCATTATCCAGGAGCCTTCTTGAACAGGGTAATTAAGGGCAATTAAACTTTTCTGCTGGCTCTCTGCAGAATATGCTGATGAGCTGGTCTGTTGAGGTGGACATTTGCAGAGCGCTGCTTCACTGCCACCACAAGCTGTTGGCCTGGAAAGGTCTCTCTGGAGAGCATGTGACATCACCAGGATGTCGCCGGGGCAGTGGATCCAGGGTCTACAGCTCCCACCTAACTTGTATTCCCTCTCTGTGCTTCAGAGAGATGAGCACCATGCAGGATGCTGCCCTCTTTAAAGCAGTTCTGGCTGCAGTAGCCCAAGTTACAATGGTTCTCACTGTTCATCCGCTTATTCTACATCACCCTTTGCTAGCTGGTTTATTGTTATGGGATGATCGAAGCTACCCAGAGCTTTGTGTTATTTCAGTGTCTCACCTTGGAGCACAGCTATATACTTCCCTGCCAGGTAGCATCATTCACAGCCAGGGTTCTAGCATGTCTTCCTTGCCAACCCCTTGAGTGGGTACCAGTGTGTGTTCCTGTAGCCACTCAGCGCTGACTACTCTGGGAGAGACAACACTGTGGCTGTATCTTACTGGAGTGGGTGATACCAAGTGACAGCAAGAAGAGGAAAAAAGGAAAAAAGGTTCCTTTGGGTGGTTACTGGAGTTAGAAGAGACATTGTTTGTGTGTTGGGGGTGGCCGGAACACTGGGGAGACCCCCCTCTTCAAGTATCCACATGTGCCAGAGACCCCAGCTGGCTAATCAGAGGCACAGGGACCCTTCATTGGAACCATAGAACATTATGTCATAGCAACTGTTACTTTGTGAGGCCTTTGCCTTACAATTTTCTAAGTGCTCTTGGAAAGGGGTATTTAAGAAACCTGAAAGCTTGAAACTTGACCCTAAAGTGAATGTGGATAGCTAGCTGGTGAGAGGCATTTCAGTGGCTTGGGAATTGGTGGTCCTGTCCCTGGATTTCATTAGCGGGGGGCTGTTATAACTGTCTCTCATGTCCACTCATGTGTGCAGACCCCTCCCATATGGCTCCCCATCCCAGCCTCCAAGCTTAATACCTTCTTCATTTCCCCCCATGTATTTTTTAAGAGTAGTGATAATTTGCACTGGGGAACATCCAAGAATCATTTCTGGAGCTACTTACATCCTATATGAAGCTTGTTCCTGACCTTGGTGGGGGGCCAGGGAGGAAATAGAACATGCATCTCTCCGCTAACAGAAATAGCTCAAAGGTTTCTTCTCAGACATATAGATGTTAAGGAACCCCCTTCAAACTGTGACCCAATTATAAGAATTATAGTTTCAAATGATTTTATTTCAAACACTGACTGGCAGTGGAAAGTTTTGTGGCCTTGTAAAGCAGTACAAGCTTTGCCTGTATCTTTGTTGGTCCCAGGACTTCCAGATCCCTTGAAAGCCCCAAAGGAACTTCGCTGGATCCTCTATTAAAGTTAACTTAAGTTTCAGTTTCTTTGTCCTATTAGCCAGATTTCAGTGCTTTGCAATGATATGTAATCATGGCTATTTCAGTAGATAGCATGGGTATAGGGAACAGTCTAGAGTGTTGGACCAGATAGTGCCATGTTACTGCTGGGAACTCTTGGATTTCCCATAGGCCCACGCAAGGAGTGTGCTGTGTCCTCCATAGACTCTTTGGCTTGAGTTTTAAAGAAGTATAGAACCTGCCAGCCACCCATTTCTGTTGGCCTTGGGTAGGGCCTTTCCATCTTTTTTTCTGTACTACTTGCTCAGTTTGGGGTAACTATATCTCCAATAGGCACTTAATTTTGGTTTTGCCATTTTAAAACATTTTCCATTAGCAGTTTTGAGGGACTTCAAAAGGACTTTGTAAAAGTGTGTTTTTCGGAGTAGATGTGAGAGGGTTCTTTTCATAATTTTATACCTAAAGACTGTCTTGAGACCTTTCATGCATATGCTAATAAATGGAGCTATTTATTGCTTTTTAAAGGCTCTTGACCTCTGCTCTAATTAGAATATTAGACATTCGACAGTATGTGATTTTCTTGGAACAGGCCTATTGTTGTAACCCAAAATTTGGTTCAAAGTGGTCATTTCTGACAAAGTTGGGAAGGAGCTGGTTCATTTTTTTCTCTGTTTTCACTGGCTTCAGTTTTTCCTTACAGATTATATTAGTTTGCTAAGCGGATGGATTGAGTGAAAGAAATTTATTTTCCCTTGGTTCTGGAGCTGGGAGTTTGAGGTCAGGGTGTTGGCTGCCTTTCTGCCAAAGCCCCTCTGGCTTGCAGATGGCAGCCTTTCCTTGTCTGCCCCATGGCTTTTGTCCATGTGTGAGCACCCCTGGCGCCTCCTGTATGTTCTGACCCTTCTTCTAATACGGATGTAATAGGGCCCACCCTGAATGTCTCGTTTTAACTTAATTACCTCTGAAAAGGCCCTATCTCTAAATACAGTCATACGCTACTGGGGTTAGGACCTCAGCATGGGAATTGGGGGGGAACACAAGCTAGCTGGTATTGTGAACTTTCTAATATCTAAAACTGCTCTTGGTTACTTTTGGGTGGCAGGGATGTAAATGGTGAGGGTGGAAGCAGAGGTGAAGGGAGGTGGCGAGGGTCCTGGATAAGCCTCCAGTGGTGCCGTGAGTACCCACCAGCCTCCCCTGGCTTTCTGTGCTTGGCACTCGCTTCCCAGTGACCTCCTTGGGAAGGTTCTCTCTGTGCAGCCGTAAGTGCCCAGAGCAGTCCATTAAGACAGAGCAGGGCAGAGCCTGTGTGCTGAGCTATCATATGGGACTCTCCCGCAGCCGTCCTGACGCAGCCCTTGTTCAGACCTCCCTTCTGGTGAATCCAAGGGGGCTGACAGCCAGCTCCATGTGGGGATCCTCTTGTTCCTATCAGACTTGACAGCCTAGCATCAATAAAATCTGCCCTCGGCAAGGCTGCTCCAGCAGGCCCGCCCTATCCAGCTCGAGTGGGAGGATTTATGGAAATAGTGTCTCTTCTCTGCTGCCCACAGTGCTTTCTAGGACTGAGCAGCACATACAGAATTTGTGTAGTGTTTGCTCGCCCTGGTTTTTTTTTTCCCCCTCTGACTGTGGTAATGCCCCCAAGATCCTTGTCCTGTTTGATGATCTGTTAACAAAATAGATTTAAACGTAGTGTAAATTGGTGGAGCTTCCATCCAAAGGCTATTAGTTGCTCAAAGTACCTGAAGTACTGACTTTTCCCTTGGTTCACCATCTACGTCCTGTACTCTGAGTTGGACATTCTGTCTACAAAGGCACCAGTGTGTAAATTTCAACTCTGAATAGTGTTCATTTGGGGCCTGTCTCCCACTTGTATCCATAGAGATGTTGAGTGCATCTCATTCCCAATGCTGGTCATTTTCAGATTCAAGCTGGGATATAGGTATCGAAGCTGCCCTCCCCCTGGCCCTTCCTTTACCTTGAGGCGCATTTATCCCAGCATGGTTGTCAGGGGTGCTTCATGTCTTCAGTTCCCATTGTTCTAGACTGCTGGCCTCCATGGCATGTGTGCCTGGGGGCTCCTGTCCTGGGCAGTGCAGGAAAGGCCAATTCCTTCACTGCAGAAGACTCTCACGGGGGCTGCTGCTATAGACAGTGGTGGAGCCAGGACTTGGGACGTAACACTACTCCTCTCGCTGGGTCCAACCTCCTTGCGGTGTACTCTGCAAGAGACTTTTGCACTTTGCCCCAGGGATGGGGTTCTTCATCTCTGGAAACCAGTCAGATCTATTGCTGAATCTATAAGGGTAGAAAGGAAGGAGTTTCGAGACTGAGGCAAAGAAAGAGTTAGACATGACTCTGCCTGCGTCACAGTGCAACCCCTGGGCTCCCTGAGAATCAAAAATGGTTTGCATGGTTTTCTAGACAGCAGAAGCCTTGTGTGACTGCGAGTTAATTCCAGAAGCATGGAGAACTCCACAGAGTAGGAGCAGCTCCAGGCTTGCTAGCTCAGGCCAGGCCTTTACCTGAGTGGCATCCAGCCTGGCTATCACCAGCACCAGAAACCTGTGAGGGGCTTATGTGATGGAAACATGGCCTGGCCAGCAGCCATGGAAATTGGAACTACTCTGTGCATTTTTATGCAAATGAGTGAGATTTTGTAGTAAACTGAACTGAATGTTAGAATGGTAGGCTTTGAATTATTAAGAGAATAATAACAAAAGCAGGCAATAAAAAGGATGAAAATAGGAAGGGGATAAAAGGTCTCAGGAGGCTAGGGAAATGGCGAAGAGTCTGGAACTAAAGAGGTAAAGATAGACGAGAAAGGGAAAGTAAACAATGTGTTCGTTTATTTTGGGGGCATATTTGTGTACTTAATGGGGTACAGTATGGTAATTTCATACTTGAATACAATATATAATTAGGACAGTAGGTACTGTCATCTCCTCAGATGTTAATCATTTTATGTACTGAGAACATCCATGCTCTGCTCTTCTACTTATTTTGAAGTATGCTGCAGATTGTTGTAGGCAGAAATTACCCTACTATTGAAAGCCACTGATAATGCTTCCTCTCTCGCTTGGTTTTTGTGTCCCTTATCTAACCTCTTTCTGTCACCCTGCACCCTGCCTGTCCCAGTCTGTAGTCACCACTGCTCCATTCTCTTCTGCTCTGAGGTTGAGGAAGTGGCTGATACGTGACTTTACTTGCTCCTCTGGGAAGGAGCCTTGGCTGTGGAAAATGTGTCCAGAGCCCACGAGTACAATTCTTTCATCTTGCAAACATTGACATTGTCCTCAGGATACCCAGGTGCTACTTTAGGGTCTGGGGAGTCAGCCAGCAAAGAGAAAGCAGTCTGGACTTATCCCTCTTTTTTGGGCAACAAGCAAACACCCAATACATGTAGGATGCCAAGTGCGCTGTACTGTAAGCATCCAGCCTGGTGGGCTGCAGGCAGGTGGGAACTGTTTTATGTAAGGAGGCCAGCAATGATCTCTCTTTGGAAGGTGACACTGGAGTTGTGGGGGGGGGGAGGTGGGGCACAGACCCAGGGCTGGTTGGAGGAGCAGGAAAGCTGGCATTGGCCAGAGAGCGTGCTAGGAAATGCAGCCCAGTGGTTGGTCCCATGGACCCTGGCAGGGTGCAGGGCATTTGGAATCTGCTCACGGTTGGAGGTCACTGGAAGGCTCTGATCAGGGCAGGGCAGGGGTGTGACTTACCCTGCCAGGTTACTATGGCAGCATGGCTCACATGTCCACGGTCATTCAGGCATGAGTTATCTAAGCCCCCTATCCCAGAAAAAAGGTCTCTTCAGGCAGGGAGGGGAGGTGGTGCTACCACATGCTGTCTTCCACATAGCCTGGAGTACTGGACAGCTGCGCGGGGAAGGGGACTTGCGTGGATCTGGACAGTGAGGAGGAGCTTTATTATCGTCATAGTGAACCTCTGTGAGCCTCTCTGTGTGGCTCCAGGGATGGCAGTTTTGTTCCACATACAGAATCCATGCTGGCTGACCCTGCCCAAGTGCGCAACACAGGGAGGACTTTTGTCCTTCTGCCTAAGAATGAATCATTGCTACCACAATGAAAACACTAGACACAAAAAATGAGAGAGACAGGATGTGCTATGACATCTGATGTCCATTAAGATGTCCCCTTTCCACTCCCCAGCTGATGCGTGGTTTCTTTTGCAGAACACTTCGGGGTGTAAGATGGTGATGTTTATTTCGAGGACATGGATTTCATCTCATCATTTGATACTGTAATCCAAAAGAAGCACAGTGCCTTTAACACCTTTGTTTTCTTGGTGTCCCCAGTGCTTTGTGACTAGAGGCCATTATCCCATTCTAGGAGTGGGGGGAGCTGCTGGTGACCCATCTCTGACTTCCACGTCTAGCTGTCCTTTGACGGACAGCCTGATCTAATTCCTCAGCCATTTCATTCTCTGTGGACATGTGCCCAGGCTGCGGGCGGATCTGAAGACTTCCTTAGAACACATAAGACCAGGGAGATTTGTGCCGTGCTGTGGTGTTCTCTCTGGGCTTTTCTTTAATCAGGTCTGTAGACTAGCTTTTTGTTTTAGGGTTTTGGGGGGGGATATGTGGTGGGCAGGGGAAGGGCTTCTAGTCCTTCTGGAAGTCACAGTTACAGGGTTAATTGGGAAATAGTGATTCTTCTTCAATAGCTATTTTGGAGTGACTCCTCGAATTCCCACCCAGGGCCCCTGTCCCTTTGGGATTGTCTCACTTACACAAAAAGGCCCCAGGAGAGAGGGATTTTGGCAAACATCATGAATATTTGGAAAGAGTATTTCAACCACACCTGGCTGCCGTGTGTAAGGACAAATTTAATTTACTTTAAAAATCTGGCCACAGGCAGCTTTTTCTGTTTGTTTCTTTAGGGGGGAAAAAAATTGAAAAGCAGCAGCAAGCTATGGTTTGCATTTGTTTTCTTCCAGATTTGACCAGCCAGCAGAAGAGAGATTATCTCTAAAGGATATGAAAGGTTTAATCATTTTAATTTTGTTTTTATTAAAGTTTATCATAACTTTTTTTCCCCAACATGCCCTAGTAGAATAGGAGAGAAAAGGAGGTAATATAAATATACAGAAACCCCCAAGCATTTGGTTAATAAAACTCTCCAGTGGGCAGTGCCTTGTGGGGAGGAAGTGGCTGGGGGCTGGGGGGCTGGGGATGACGGCTGATCGGGGCAGGCTGTGACAACACTGATTCATGGCCAGCATCTCATGAACTTCCTGTCCACCTCCAGCTCTCCCTTGTCATCAGAGCCCAGAGCTTTCTTCAGACTAAGAGAGAAGAAACTCAACTGTTGACTCACTCTATTCTGGCTCTCAAGCAAGCCCGATTCTCAAGCCTTTTCTTGCTGAAGGAACTGAAATCCACAAAAAAACAGTGAAATTTTCTCCTATTAAATTCTTCTCTCTGTATCATCACCGTGAAATAGTTGAACCCAGGTTTTTTGAAGACTTGCTTGAGGCCAAGAACTCTGAAGTTACATAAGCATACTTTTTTTTTTTTTTTAATGAAACAGCTAAGTTGGGATAAAGATAGGCTTTTAGTTTTAGGATAGAAAAACTATCTTATAAATTATGAGACAGTAAAACTGAGTAACAAGGATGTTAGATTAATGGGACTTATGGCTCTTGTTTCCCTTTAGGTCAGAAAAACAGGCTTATTCTCAAAACTCACCCAGTTGTCACATCACCTGGTGCAGATGAGCTGCACAGGTCTACCACAGTCGCCCTCACCTGGGCAGCAGTAAAACCCTGCAAAGGCCTCGCTGTTGTGGTCCAGCGCCAGACCAGGCGGGTCGTTGCTCCTGACAGCAATGCCATGGTCTTCATTCTTCTGGTCTTAGCAAGACTGGAAACTTGACTTGCACATTTTAAGCAGGAGTATCGAAGCACTGCCTTCTCCTTAAACCTGACTTGAGGTGGCAGCTCATTTAACTCTTAAGGTTTTGGCTGCATTAGAGCGTTAAAGTGCTTTGTGTGCCGTTTTTATGGATAGAAGACTTGTTCATCAGCAAAGCAGCTTATCTTCCGGCAGCTGCCACTTCAGTTCCTTGACTAGTGAAAAGTGCGCTGAGTCTTCAACCTAGCAGCTGCGAGAGTCGGTAACCTTGGCAGGCCACATGGATAGTCACATGCTCCTTCCTGGGTCATTTGAGGCTTGTACCTGAGAATACTGAAGGCTTCTGCTGGATCCAAGGCCTGCTTACAGAACTGGGCTCAGAACCAAACCAGATCTCCTTGCTGAGAAAGGGGCACAGAGCTCCAGGGCTGCCACAGGTTTTAAGCATCTGCTGCTCCCAGCTGGCCACGTTCCAGAGAGGAGAGTGTGCCAGGCAGCCCCTGTGGCCTGTGGTTTTGGAATTATCTGGGAGTTACCTGAATTAGCCAGGAGTAGTTTTCCTGGTTACTTTGAGCTTGGGTTATAGGAACGCTGACAGTGAGCAAACGCAGACCCGCACCATTCTCTGTGAAGTCCTTGGGGGAGCCCAGCATCAGTAGGTGTGGCAGTTCTCACCAAGAGGAGGAGAGGTCCCACGGTTATCCTGCCTGGGACTTTTGTCTCATGGACTGGAGGGCCACAGAAATGCTAAGACGTAGTGTGAAGGCTTGGTGCTTTCTTTAGATTACGAAGACAGGAGAAAGTGGATGAACACCTTCTACTATTTCCTGGCATTCAGCTGTGGACTACAGAGACACCCCCAGAGTGGCTTTGCATGAGTGAAGAGTTTTGTTTTTCCTCATATAAGCAGCCTTGGGAGCAGGGCAGTTAGGCTTAGGATGGAAAAGTTCCACTGCAAGTTTCCATCCTCCCATGAAGCCCGTCTCACCAAGCTGCTAATCTCCTTGTGGTCTCAAAATGGCTGCCGCACCTGAGCTCTGGGCAGGAGGAGTTGGGACAGCCAGAGAACATGCGCTACTGAGTTGGCTTCTTAAAGAGCTCTCAAAGCCCCACCCACTTATTCTCTAACTCATTGACTGGAACTCAGGACACAGTTCATATAGTTTTTAACCAAGGGTGGTGTACCCTGAATAAAACAAGTGTTCTAGCTATTAGGAAGGCAATTAGATGTCTCAGCCATATGTCTTTTAGAAGACAAGGAGGAGATTAAGTAAACTATGTTACGATTATGTGATGGCGATCTTGGTAGCCATTAAGAATAACGTTATTGATTAATATTTAAGGACATGGAAAGCACATAGACTGAGGGGAAGCAAGACAAAACCATATATAATTGTTGTTAATTTCCTTTAAAATACATATAAATATACAAAGATAGTATTATAACTGATTATGGATGATTTTTGTTTCCTTCATACCTTTTTCTTTATTTGAGGTTTTCAACGGTAGGCACTTACTCCTTTTATGATTAAAAAAATTGGCAAACTGTAAGTATAAAAAGTAGAGAAAACCTAGCAATTACTACCTCATATATGAAATATACTTGATGGAAAAAATAAAATGAGTAGTAAAGGGGAAAATCTATAAACATGTAGCAATAATGGAATGATGACAAGTAGTGCTAGTGCCACAGATTCATCAAGAACAAATCTGATCGTACTAATAAGATAAAATGAAATAATGTGCATGAATTCCCATTGAAGATGGAAGTTACACAAATGCAAATTTATATTCTCAGGGCTCTAAATGTACATCAGACACATCTACCATTTTCTCTGGTGTCCTTTCGAGGTTATTCACTGGCAATTTCCTCTCATTTTTTGTATTGGAAATACTGGGGCATAGTGAGCTTTACAGGTGTTTATTAAACCTATGTTAGTGGGAAACACTCTTTTTTGCAGTGAGGGAAGATGAAAGGATAGAAGAAATGATCCTTGCCTGCAGTCTCTTTCAGGGCTGTCTCACACACGCATGCAGTGTTAACAGGGTTCAGGGTGATCCATGGTAAATACCAGAACACGGGAGCAGGACCTTCCTGGCTGTGAGGAATTCTTGGTTTGAGAGTGGAGGAGGCTCCAAGGAGGGGTTGAGCCTGTACCTGGAAGGATGGGTGGGTACCGGCAGACAGAGGAAGACAGTATGGAAGTGTTATGGGAGCACAGGCCTTTGGTCAGGTACCAGCCAGCAAGTCAAGCTAGAAAGATTACAGATTCTTCCATTTTTTCCATCTTTTGAACCTAGTTCCTTCCATTTCCCCCTCTACTGTCTAAAAGAAATGTGAATCTCATGGATTTATTAAAAACAAAATCCTAAAGACACTCATCTTCCCCATCATCTCCTAAATAAATCCATAATCTAGGAAATTTTCACATGTGTTAATCCCTGACTGAAAGACTAAGAAATAGGAGTAATATGTTGATTTTGGGGCTGATTGTCTTGAGGGAACTGCAAGTGTTGATAAAAGCTCTTTCTATTTAACATTTCCATTAATAACATGGAAACTATAGTAAGTATCATTTGTCTGTGATCTAAAATATATGTAATGTATATAATTGCAAATATTTCAACCAGAGAAATTCCATAATTGGTCTAGAGATGTTAGACATCTTATTCTGAATTTGTGCTTCTTTTAAAAATGAAAAATTTTGATAGAATTTCAGACTTCCAGAAAAGCAGTGTACTACTAAAAAGGAGTCTCATATACTTTTACCCGGAGTGCCTAAATGTAAGCATTTTACATTTGCTTTATCAAGTTTTCTCTTGTACACTTTCTTTCTCTCCATGTATGTGTTTGATACACACGTACACACAGATGATACACACATTCTTACATTTTTCTGAGCCATTTCAGGATATGTTCCAGACATGGTGCCCTTTTATATCTCAATGTGTTAGTGCATGTTTACAGATCTTACTTATGGTTTCTTAACAATATCCTTTGTATGAAAAGAATATCTCAGATCACAAGTTATATACAGCTATCTAGTCTTTTCACTAGACTAGTTCCTCAGTCTTTCTGTGGTCTTTTATGATCCTGATATATTTTGAAAGTCATTTGTTTTGTAGGGAACCTTTCAATTTGGGTTTGCTTTATGTTTCCTTATGATGAGGGTAAGGCTGTGTGTTTTAGTAGAAGTTCTAAAAAAGTCACATTGTGTTCTTCCTAGTTTGTGTTGTCAGGGGGGTCCATGATACTGATTTGTCTTTATTGATGGTATCAACTTTGGTTACTTGGCTTTGATGGTTTCTTCATTGGGCTGTCCATTGTAAAGTTACTATTTTTCATTTTTCTGAGAATTTAGGGAAGAGATACTTTGAGACTATTTAATTAGAAACTGAAATTTTAAATGGGATTATTTTGAGGAAATAGAAGTTAATAAAAATCAACTGAGAAATATTTGATGAGTGGAGGAGGTGGTCACAAAGGCTTATTTTTAGCTTGTATATTGTTGACTAGTTTTTCTGGGATTGTTATGATTTAGATCTGAAACGACCCCAAAGCCTCATGTGCTTGGGAGATGATTGGATTATGGGATTGCAGTAGCTAGCTGGCTTGCTGTTGGGAAGTGGGTGTGGTCAGAAGGGTGGGTCCCTGAGGGTGTGACCTGGACCTGTGTATCTTCCTTCCTGGCTCCTCCCTTGAATGTCTCTGCTTCCTGGATGCCTTGACACAAGCAACTTTCCTCCACCCAGGCCCTTCCACAGTTGGGGCTGGCCAACTATGAATTAAAAACAAGAGCCAAAATAAACCTCTCCTTTAAGTTTTGAGTGTCAGGTATCATATCTCAGTGACGAGAAAAGTGACTGAGACAGGTTAGGAAATTTAGCAGCTAGCACATCAAGAGCATAAGTACAATTTTCCAAAATGCCGCTGATCACTGATCATACAGGTGAACCTGGGAAATGAACCTGGGAAAAGACACTAGTCTAGCATAAGTAGGAAGATCAGGCAGTCGCTTGGCCAGAGATCAAAAGAGACCAGAAGTCTTAGGATTTTGAAAGTTGGTGCTGTGGTAAGTCTTCCTAATTCCTTTAAAATAAGGTACTAGTTGCCGTTGGTGCAGTTGGTTTTCCGTGAGTGTCCAGGTGGTAAAGCCTGGGGCAGGCTGGCTTCAGCAGAGGCCAGGGTGGTTGGTTGCTTCTGGGTGCGAGGAGGGGAAGTGTGTGTAGTCCCGGGCAGCTGGGGCTGGAAGCCAGGCCGGCTCTCGGCCTGTCTGGTTTCCTCCAGTCTCCCAGCTATTTTGTTCCTGTATTTTTATTTTTTAGCTTGCTATTTTCTCTGCTAAGTTTAATACACATTTGAGGTCCATATTTATTTCCATACTTTGTGTCTTCCCCCTTTCTCTGAAGAGATCAAATGAGAGACAGATCTTCTTGCCCTGTGATTGCTTAGAAAGTGTTACCTCAGCTTCATCCTCTGCTGTTTTCTCTCATTGGCTCTTTTGGAAATACAGCCTTTTGTTGTTTCTTCCTCTTGTATCAAATCATCATCATCTTTTTATTTCTGTCCTTTCCCCCCCAATGTATTTTATTTTTTGTATTCATGTTTATAGTATATAATGGTGACATTCATTGTGCAAGAGTCTTAATATTTCCTGCCAAGCCCCTTCTTACATTTTCTCATTTCTGGAGGTAATTATTCCTCTTTTCATCTTCAAGGCTGCACAGACAGCAGGGACAGATCTCAACTTTGTAGTTGAGCAGAGGCCTATTGTGCCCCTGAGCTTGGTGAAGCAATTGAGGTTGAGGAACGAGGGGTGAAGGAGACTCGCTCTGTGCCTGAGGAGCCTCATTAGCAGGAGGAGAGTCCTAACAGGGGCCATTGGTGTGGACTCTGAAAACTGATGATTTGCTCTTGTGTAAAAGTTATGAGTGTCACAGCCAAAATACAAACAGGTGGAGGGGGCGGAAGTGAGAGCAGGGAGATGCAAAGGGTGGATGGTATTCTGTGGGAGGAGAGCTCAGAGTCACCCCAGAGGAGCAGGGGTCTTCACAAGATGCTCTTTTTTTTTTGTATTGGTACCAGGGATTGAACTCATGACCTCACGCTTGCAATGCAGGTGCCTATGCTGCTGAGCTAAATCCCCAGCCCCACAAGATGCTCTTATCTAGCAATGGCTCACCATCTCTCCTTTGTTAGGTGGGTGATTCTGGCTTTCCAGGGAGGATGGAAGCTTCTGAAGGTGAAGCTCCTATGAGGTGAATGAGGTGAATGATAAGATGAGGTGATGAGGTGAATGTCTGCACTAGGAAAATGGGGGAGAATGCTGCTAACGACAACTGTGAGGTGCAGGGCTCTGGCGCTGAGGGGTGCGAAGGTCTTGGTTGTGGGCAGGTATTGTAAGTAAGGAGGAAAAAGCTGTTCTCATTGAAACCACTCTTAACTCTCGCATTCCCCACTTTTCTAAATGAATATAGCATTTAATCTGTATTGATGTCGTGCACATGATTATAATTATGTTTTGTTTGTTTATCTCATATTGTTCCAAAAAGATTTGACAGCCTTGTTTGGCTGATTATTTAATATCTGCTTACTATTCATCCCTAAAATTGTAAACCACTGTGGGGCATGGACCATGTCTTATGCTAACTCCTGTAGTTCCTTGTTCAGAATCTGTCCCTGTGATTAGTAGCTTGCTCAAGTCTTTGCTTCCTTGGCTGCCATCTTGCTTGATTCCTGTGGCTTTCTTGGTTGGCCCTAAGAGCTCTTCTCTGTCTCTGTCTCTGTCTCTGTCTCTGTCTCTGTCTCTCTGTCTCTCTGTCTCTCGCTCTACCTATATAGTAGCAGTATTCATAGTAGATATATCTTACAATAGTTCACATGTCTATCAATAGATGAGTAGATAAAGAAAATGTGGTATATGTACACAGTGCACTACTACCCTGTCTTAAAGGAGAATAAATTTGAGCTGTTCATAAGAAGAAAATGGATGACCTTTGAGGACACAATGTTAAGTGAAGTAAATCAGGTACACAAGTTTAAATATTCCATGGTTTCTCTTATTAGAGCAAGGAGGAAAAGGTATAAATAATTTAAAGAGCAAAATAAGAGAAAATAGGAAAGAGAAAGATCTGTTGCAAATGGGAAGGGACCTAGGAATGAAGTGGGGGGAGAGGATGTCAAAAGAATTACAGTGTGCCACGTACACGTCCCAACTCCCCGTGATGAATGTAATCCTTATGTACTAAAGGGTTGTATTAAAGCAGTGTCTGGTTGTACAGGCGTTACGCCGTCATTGCTGTAAGACGGTGCCCTCCCTTCGTCACTACTTGAAATTTGACAGGAAATGACTGCATGAACAATAACAGACAATCCAACCAAAATAAATGTGGATTACTTGTTTAAACCAGCATCAACAACAAATGGAAGATGAGTTTAACTGCTCCTTGGCTACACAGGGCACTAGCTCCTAGGAGTATGTTGTCGCCGCTCGCAGCCTTTGAATTAGGGCATGTTTTGTCTTCTGAATGTGTTTTATCTGTCTTTCATCCCCCAAATAGAAGGGAGACACAGTTAAGAAACCACTCTCCTCTTCCTAATCAGCTTTGGACAGAATGTACCTTTCTGTTTTGGAAAGCCCCATTTTCTGGTGTTTGTTAGCTGGGTACTAGCACTCAAAGCTTTTCCCTGCCCTGCTTAGAAAGTGCTGTTTTTCCCAAATTTCATGTAACTGCTCAGAGTAATCACATAAGATGCTACGTTGTCATTATCGACTCTTTGCAGAGCAGAATCAGGGGTGAGCTTCTCTCCAGAGGGTCACAGCTCACAGGTTCCTGATGCACTGGGGCCTGGGGCTGAGAATGCCCCTCTCTGGGCTGCGGAGATAGGACGCTGGACTCTGGGTCATATTTGCTCAGCCCATGGTGGGAAACAGTCATGCCAGTGGGATAAATTCTTAATTGTCATAGAAGCAGAACCCTCCTCCAAAACAAAAGCTGTTCATTAATTTAAAATTGTAGTGTGTGTACCACAGGGCAGAGTTGACCCCTAAGGATGAGTCTCCCCTTCTCTGAAGATAATGACTGGTCATACTTTGCAGAGTTCTTTTTAGAAAGACTGTCTAACTTAGGGAATCTGGATATTCATTGCTTATTCTGTTGTTCGCAGGTCATTTTCTGACTTCAGGTAAAGTTGGGACTGCAGATTGGTGGGGTTTGCGCCTGTATGGAAGAGGAACCTGGGACAGTGGCACTGACTCCATGGAATGGCGTTATTCTTGTATATTGAATGTATTCAGGGGTGAAATGGCTTTGAAGAACTTCCGGGGTTGAATGAAAGGACCCCTTAAGGGTCCCCAGACATTTGCCCTGACCCAGCACACACCCCATTTCCTTTCCCATCTCCCCTGCTCTGAGGAAACCCCTCTGCAGGTCTTTTCCTCCCTCACGCAGCAAATGCAGTGGGTGGGTTGGGGGGCGGCTTTTGGATCAGACTTGATTGTGAGAGCTTTTAAAGGCCACACAGGAGTTTAGATTCTAACCTAAACTCGGCGACCTCAGTCAGGTTGCATAACCTGACGATTCTTGATCTTTTCAGATAATCTGATGACAGAAATGACCCTTCACCCTGAAAAATGCACACACACACAAAATCTGCGTGTTCCTTTCAGGCTGGCAGCTTCACACCTTCAAGGTTTCCTGCAAAGTGGTGCAAATGTGCCTGTCGAGGGTCTACCTGGTTAAGTCTCACATGACAAATGAGGGAGTTTACGTAAAACTTTCATGCTTGGCATGGAGTGTGGCACGTCACAGACACACGTTCTTTTTGGTTTTGCTGTCCACTCCTGTTCTCCCTCCCTCCCTCTCTGTACGTCTGTCAAGAGAGAAAATTTAGGCCCATTTCATTTTTGGATCACTTGTAAGGACAGAGTGCTGCCAGAATTTCATCTTATCTGACCACAATCATTTCTTTGTTACTTTTCACTTCCCTCTACTTTGGGCATCTGACAGCCACATCATGTTATCTTTCTGGCTTTCAGCTTCGTACACCCATGTCCTTCCTGTGGGAGGCATTTGGGGTGAGACAAGCTTAGAGAAGCAATGGGACCTCCCCTCCCACCAACAGCGGTCCTGGTGTCACTCAGAATCTTCCATGTGGCATTTTCTGTACCCATGAGGGTGAGAGGAGCCTTTCCCTGGATTTCATGCCACAGACAAATCTGAGTGGTGTAACTGTGACCTCAGCCTGCGGGACACTCAGCGCCACAGTGTTTGGTGTCTGTAGTGGAGCTGCAGGGAGGCCCATTTGTTCCAATGGGAGAAGACCCTACCCGCCTGTAACCTTAACCCACCTCTGTGCCCAGATATGGCTAATGGAAGGCCCTCTCCAGCTCAGCCCCACAACCTTTTCCTCCTGTTTCCTGTTCTGTCTCATTAATGTGGATCTTGGCCTCTGGCCTTGGGTTGGCACATTAAGTGGTGATGAGGTTCATGTTCATTCTGGAGCTCACTAGAGCATCAACAGAGCACTGGCGTTTGCCAGGTTGACAGCCCAGTCAGAGGCTCATGGGTAGACATGTTGGCCTCATCTCCCAACTGGAAACACACCCACCCACATCTTTATTTGCATTTCTCCTGGACTCTGAGAGACTCTTCCGGTTATCCGGATAACCGGATAACTTTCCCGTTATCATTTCATAATGACTTGTGACTGAACATGGCCGAGCACCGAGCCACCATGAAGATAAAGGCTCATCTCTTAGCACTTAGAGTTCAACTGTGGACTGACTGAACTTGTTGGTGCTTAGCTTGGTCCAGGGATGGACCATCAGAAGGTTCCCAGTCCTGAGTACCTTTCCTACTGAAAATTGAAAATGGGAAAAATTCCTGTTTTCCTTCAACCTACATGGTTCTCAGCCAGGTCTTTGGTCTTGTCATTTGATTTAGCTTGGCCTGGGTGCATGAGTATCACCCAGAAATACTGTGGATGGTCCCATCAAATCATAGCTTCGTTTGAAGGCTGTAAAAGCAGTCTTCTCAGGTTGTAATGCTAATGTTTCTTTCTGTTTAAAATAATCCATTAAGGTGGTTCAGCTGGCTGTCAGTAGCCTGAGGGTAGGAAGGAATGCCAAATTCACTTTGTAAGGGCCTTATAGAGGGGCTGGGATGTAGCTCAGTGAAAGAGCACCTACCTAGCATGTGCAAGGCCTTCAGTTTAATCCCTAGCACAAAAACAAGCATACAAACCAAAACAACACCCCTGAATCCCATGAGATGGGTAGATAAACATTTCCTTCACCCCAGGCCTACTCAGGTTCGCCCTGCTGGAATTGCACTAGTCTTCATCTTTATTTGAATCCTTCAGGAGTCCAGGAGGGTCTGTCATTTTTCACTTGGCATCGTCATGACCTGCAAATTGAACTCACTTCCACAGGATTGCCCAGAGCTCTGTCTTCAGAACTAACATCTGGATGTTTCCAAATAGCCTGCCATGTAGATGATGGATGGCTTTCATTCTTGGTTCAAATTTAGACTTAAAGCCACAGCTGTTGGAGCTGGAGTTGGTGGCCCTGATGTGTACCACCCCTTAACTCAGTGGCAGTGGTGGCTAGGCATCAAGGCCCAGGGACATGGTCCACCTGAGAGGTAAACTGCATCTCTGCCAACATGATTTGGTGCACTTCATTCATGAGTTTCTGGATGGGTCTCCGAGCTTTATACATGCACCCTTTGATACATGCCAATCTCTTGTCAGGGTACCACGAGAATACTTTCACATCTTCTGAAGATGCAGGATGCACAGTTCCTCAAAACTATTGACAAATACAAGGCAGTAGAGTGTGTCAGGCTGCTGCTGTGTGTGATTGATGTGGTCTCGTTTGTACATGTGCCCATATGTCTTCTAAGGTGTGTTCAGGGAAGCTTCCTTGTGTGCCAGGCAGCTTCAGAGCCTCGGGGCTGTATGTGGTAAATGTGGGTGGCCAGGCCCCAGCTCTCAGGGAGCACACCTTCTAGACAGGCTTGTGGGTAGTACACAGAACGAAAATAAAAGCATCAGGCAAATAATTAAATGTACAACAGGATTCCTGGTGGATCCCTATTGTAGAGAGGTAGTTAAGAAAGGTTGTTTTGAATTTTTCTTTAAAGGCTTTTGGTGTTGAATAATCTCAAGCACATTCATAAGTAGAAAAAAAGATTATAAGAGATCTGCGAATCCACTACCCACCCTCAACAGATAGCAACTCATGGCCAATCCTGTTTTATCTGTATACCCATCTCCTCTTTTCCCTTTATTAATTAAATTTGAAACAAATCCCATTTGTATCATTTCATCCATAAATACTTCATTTTGTGTTTCTCCTTTTAAGGTGACTACAGGATCATTATCAAATCCCTGAAGATTATCAGTTCATGAAATGATCAAATACTGAATCGGAATTCCCTAACACATGTTTTTTAAAGATGGCTGATTTGTTTAAATTCAGATGCAAACCTAGTTTTCACTGCTCTGTGTCTGGAACCGTTTATCTGCAGGCTTCTCTTCTGACTTCCCCGTCCCACCGTACAATTTTTGTTGAAACTGAGTCTTGTGTCCTGTAGAACTTCCCGCTGTGTGGGTTGCAGTGGCTGTGTCCCCACAGAGTTGCTGAATGTGCTCTTCTGTGCCATGTCCCCCATGTGGACACTGTGGTACTCACTCATGTCTGGAGTCAGCATCTGATTTAGGGCAAATCATCCTTTTCCCTCCAGGGCAGCTTTGTGACCTCCAAGGCTGGTGTCTTACTAGGAACACATATGACCCTTTGTGATCATTGCCCAAATCTCCTTTTACACATGGAGTTGGCAAAATGGTGATATTCTCCTTCTGTCATCCCTTCACTTATTAGCTAGGCAATACAATCTAGGGAAAGTGTTTCTCATTACCTGAGTTTGGGTCACTGTGAATACCTCAGAGACAGGTTATTTTATATGCTTGATCCATTGCTTCTATTTTGCAATATGTTGAAACCTGACTTGACCTTACGAAGAAGGGGAAGAGCCCTGTAAGCTGAGAGTCCAACTGTGCAAAGGCCCTGGGGCAGAAGGAAGGCCATGCAGCCAGCATGTCCTGGGAGGGGCACAGTGGGTACAGTATAGATCCCTAGCCCCACATTTGTAAGCCAAATTCTGAACTTGGGGTTTGAGTGCTGTGGGAAACTTGAAGGGGGTCAGAAATGGCCCACCATAACTGCACTTGTAACAGGGTCTCACTAAACTATCAGGCTGGCCTTGCAATCCTTCTGCCCTGGCTTCCTAAGTAGCTGGAATTACAGGTGTATGCTACCACAAGTGGCTCATAGTTTTTAGCAGGGTATTGGATATGTGGATTTCCAGCTACCTGTGGGAAACAGAGGCATTAAGTGGATACCTGATGAAACAGGAAGAGAGTGTGTGGCCAGGGATGAACAGTCAGCGTGGCCTCCTCCTTTCTTTTTGCTTGCAGCAGAAAGTAGATTTCCTGGGAGGGAATCTAAATGCATTAAAATATAATGGAGGACAAGACCGTGTTATTTATGTAAAGGTAGGACACTCTGGGTTGACCTGAACTAGAAAGAGGGTAACAAAATGCTCCAGCGACTGGGAATGTTGTTATTCACAGCCACGTGAGGCATTGTAAACGTCCGTTTTGCTGGAGAGGCACAGAAGTGAGCTGCCATCCCTTCAGAGATGTCCAGATGTCATCCTTTAACATAAGCTTCTCTTCTCCAGGTTTTATTGTTGTTATTTATCATCCATTTCTGGAAAACAGCCTCTAAGTCTCTTGTGGCCAGAAGGCCCAGTATCTGGCAGTAGCACCACTTGAGTCTTCCTTTCCTAAAGTCTGAGGAATAGGAGCAAGGAGTGGCCAGGTCTTGTTCTTGTGTCCAGAACTATAATGATCATGATCAAGCTGTCTCCTGTAGCCAGTGTCCTGCCTACTTCTCACCTAGCTGCACAGGTCTTTGTAGGAATGGGAATGGTCTTTAAATGACTCACACTGCTCTGAATTTTCCCCATATTCCAGTGCGGACAGTGAGCTTTTGTCTGTGGTTCCTGCTGTGGGAATTTATATGAAGTTAAAGCTGTGTTTTAATTTCACCGTTGTCTTCAGTTCTCTTCAGTTTTATATGGGAGATACAAAAGTGGGGCCTTTCGTGGACCACCAACTTCCAGAGGTTGTTGCACAGATGTGAAAGTGAAGGTGGGGAAAGAAAGCAGTGGTGGTGAGGGTTGGGATTCTCTCTTTTGCCCCCATGTGGCCTCCCTGAGAAGATAATGGTTGTCATAGAGATCCAAACCCACAGGCAGCCCTTTGCCCCATTTCCTCCCACAAAGAATGGAATCCTGAGAACTTTCCTGCCTTCTGGACATGAAGAGAAAGGCTGAGTTGGTGAGAGGGGAAAATAAAGAGGATTGGCCCAACTGTTTATCTGGGCTGGATATTTCTGGAGAGAGTAAGTAAACGTCATCCTTTGGGTAGAAATGCCCTTCCGTGGATTGCTTTTTAAAAAGAACAACATAGAAAGGTGGAAAGTTCAGCTTTCTTTTGTGAAGTATGGAGTTGTGCTGCCTGATTGGAGAAGCCCTATTAGCATGGGGAGGGGTGGGGTCTCCCACAGTGCAGACAGGACCCCAGGGGGAATGGGGAGGGGCATGTGGAAGCCTGGGACTGTGCCACAGTGCGGCCCCCCGGCATGTGCCAGCATCATGCATGCAGGGGCTCAGGAGTAGAACATTAGACGCCGCGGAGACGCAGTGAAGCTGAGCGTGGCTTCCTAGATGAGCTGTCTGCAGCTGCTGAGGTTAGATTGGCCTGAAGCAGAACAGCAGGCCTACTGGCTTTTGGAGGGGAGGCCAGGCCACTGGGGCCTGGGGCTGTGGCCTCTGTGTCACCCAGGTTGTGGCAGCTCGTGCGTAAATGGGGCAGCCGGGTCTACATCTCTCCTTCCCTCTGCGCAAATTGGAAACGACTAACCTTGCCATATTTAGTGCAGCGCTAACGGCTGCTCGCCTCCAAGGGGTAATCATGCAGGCATAAATTCGGAAAGTTGCTAAGCTATGAGCAGTCTTATGAGCATTAAAAGTGTCCTCTTTGCCAGAAAGGTCATTCATAACTTGGCTACCCTGCTGATGTACAGTCAGTGATATTGATTGATTAATGTATAAAAGCACCAGATCCATTTGCTTCTATGAAAGAGAATAAAGTGCAGTCGACTCTCTTTATTTTCACCTCATCCTTTTGTTTGAAGGACATTTTTCCCCCTCTTTTTGTTTTGCCGGCTATGTTTAAGGGGGTTACAAAAAGCCAGTTTCTGCCAAGTAATGTGTTCACAAAGGGAACATTGATTCACATCAGTGTCGCTTGAATTACCCTTAAAGGTTTGCCAAGGAGTTGCTCTTATATTAACCTTCTGTCCGTGAAGGAAGAAAGAAATAAATAAGTCATAAAGTCAGCCTTGCTGCTTTGGATTCTACTTTTGCACTTGATCTAAAATAATTTCTTCCGTGGCTGATCGCAGTGAAAGGCATTGACCAGAAAAGGCCTTGTAAGTTTTGGGGTGTGGGATGGGGGGCATCGCGGAAATCAAGCCCACATCCTGCCCCCCTCCCACTAGATCTGGGAACAGCATAGTGAATCTACTTCCCGTGCAGAGATTAGTTCTGATTGGCTGGCTGCCTTTCAAGCTGAGGAGCTGCATCCCTTTCCTTGCTCTGTTAGGCAGCTCACAGATCAGGTGGCAGAAACCCTTCCTTTGTGTGCACAATGAAGCATTTTGGTGTGGTAGCAACTTTGCAGCAGTGATGGAATGAATTGGTGATACAATCTTCAGGGTCATCTTTAAACTTCTGGTTCCTTTGCAAGCACAGCAGGACAGTGGCCTGAAGTTGGAGAGCCGGGTGGGGAGGAGGATGACTGTGATTAGTTTCAAATGAAGTTTGTCTTGCTGTTTGCTTTTATGATGTTTTTCCATTATCCAGGTAGTCTGAGGAATTTCCTGTTCTTGAAAACCAAAATGTGGTTGATGGTCTTGCAACTGAAAGCACTGGGTGAGCCTTGGGATTAGATGAGATAGAGAATCTTACTAATCATGAGCTGGGGCTCAGGTTTTCTTTTGGTAGCTTGGTCAGAAATGCCCAGGCAGATAGCCCGGCACTAGGCAGGTATGAGACCTTCAGTCAGTGTCGGCTGGCTGGGCACTGGGATTCCTTGCCATTTGACACTGCTGTTGGAAGGGCTTCCAGCTTACCTGGAGTTCTACCTGCTGGTGTCAGTGTGGCGTTCTCCCTCTTGGCCACCGCAGTGGGAGAATGGGTGCCAGTGTTCTTTTGATGAGAGCCATGGAATGAAACCTGCTCAGCTGACTTGGTTTTTTATGGGTCAAGACCCACTCGGCAAGTCTTCAGGAGGTACAGAACGGTCCCAGCTGTTCTTTCAATGTGGTCCAGCAGAAGGTGGTCCCTTGACTTCTTCTAGGGCTGAGTGAATGAGGAAGTGCCAATTGCACATAAGCATGCAGCTCTTGAACAGTGAGGGTGCTTGTGGCCGGAAGCCATGTAAAAGTTTTCTCTGTGCTTAAAAATTGTGATATGTAAGTCTTCCCTGGGAGCCTGGATCCCGGGACCCCATGTACCATCTGTCTGCCCTGGACAGTGACTTCCAGGGTGGTGTAAAAGCAGCAAATGTAAAAAGTAGCTTCCTTTTATCCCCCTCCCGGAAGTGCTGTAGGAGTTTGAAGGTGGCTAAGCCTGAGCGAATCCCTCTTAGTTAAAAAGGTGTGAAGTGAGCTTGCTACTCCTGGCCTGTGCTTTGATAGAGACACAGCTTTCACTCAGAGCCTTGGGAGCCACCCCTGTGGCCTCCTGGGTTTTGTATGACACTTTGAATAATCTCTGCTGTTCAGCCCCAAGGCGTGCGGTGTTACCGGTGTTACCGAGGGCTTAGGGGCTGACCGCAGTGCAGGTGCGGCCGTCAGTCTCACTGGCTTCTCCTGTGTTGGAGAACATGGCAGGAGAACCACAGACAGACAGGTACAGCGTCAAGCTTGAGAGTTACACGCGCACTGTCATCACTTCCTTTCCCTTCCCAGTGCTTATTGCTAAGCTAACGCCAAGACCCTGGTGAAGTGCTGGACCATACAGGGAGCTGAACTAACTTTATGTAATTGTTTAATTAAAACCTTGGTTTTTCTAATTGCAGTCTAAACACAAGCGCCTTTTGTTAATGAAAGGCAACCTCTGTGCCTGGAGTTCTTATGCACAGTATTTCTTTCCTCCCTTTTCCAACTTGGAAAAAAATCAACATTTATGTTCCCACCGCAGGAAAGGTGGCAGGTGGAGTTTCTTGCCATTGGAGGAGATGTCCCACAGTTCTTTTTGTCAGTCCTTGTCAGCACCTTAGCCAGGCATCAGATCCCTCTCTGACTTCATATTCCAGTGAGTCACATCTTTCAGCTGCTGGAATAATCGGAAAGCCAGAGAAACCAGAGGGAACATCCCACCACAACCACCCTGAATTTTTTTGGAGTGAGCTTTCTTTCCCATATTCTGCACACAGCAGTTGAAATGGACAGATGTTAATTCTTGGCTTTTTTTTTTAAAAGGGAAAGCCTTCCCTTGGTTTTCACATGAATCTTGGAACCTTTTTTTCCTTTCCCCGCTCAGCCGAGGTGGTAGAGCTAGCTTAGGGGAGGGATATCCTGAGAATGAATCCATTTTCTGTCCTCTGTCTCTGCAGAATACATGAATTTGCCTGATTTAATAAAATGATTTCATCTCCCTGCTGTCATTCCCATCTTCAGAGTATTTCTTCCTTTGTGGCTAGATCTTTTGGGAATCAAACTCATGACCTCGAGCTTGCCAGGCAGGCGCTGTGCCGTTGAGCTATATCCCTGGCCCCAAGTGGCCTGCTCTTCCATAATGGATCTTGGCTCCATACTTCTGTATTACAGGAGAGTGGTCACACATGTAATGCGTTCTCCTGCGCTCTCACACAGACTGTTTCGCATGCACACATGCAGCCCAGCAGTGGGGATCCTCATACCTGAAGGTGTGGAAATTTGTCACCAGATCTCATTTTCCCTATTGTCAGGTGAGATGGTTATAATTGATGTAGAGGTTGGTACAATTTGCCATCCATCTGCCATTAACCCAACCTCCTGGAGTTGATGTGACCATGGTGTGGAATATATTTTGGGGGAAGGGGAGAGGTTGAAGATGGAGAATTGAAGCATAAATCTCTCACTGTGGCCCAGCCCTTTCCCTGCGTAATTGGAGCATATTATCTGTGTGTGTACCATAGAGGACTTTGTTGTCTCCCCATTGCCCTCGCGTGGACTGATGGATGTTTTTTGCTTGAATTTCGAATGGTTTTTCCATTTGAACGTCTCCCCCTCCCAAATTTGCGTTTTAATTTCTATTTCCTAGGTTGATTTTTTTTTTCTTTCCATTCTGACACTAATTATGCCAGCCGCATTGGGAGCACTCACTGCTGGGAGGTACCCAGCTAAGTGTTAAGAAGGGTTTTAAAAACAGGCTGAACTCTTTCCTAATGAGCCTCAATCGGGCTCTCCTCCGGGTGGTTTTGTTTTGCTGATCTGTCAGTTTTTCAAGGATTTAATTGCACTTTTTTGTATTAGTCTTTGAAATTGGCCTATACAATCTTGCTATAAAATATTCTTTTAAAAAAAGTTAGCAGTTTTTGCCCCTCCCTCTGTCATTGGTGGGAATTTTCATTTTTTCACCTTTATCACTCTGGGGCCCTCTTCTGCCAGGCACTCCTGAGGACCAGCAGTTTTGAGGAACCTAGAGCAGAGAGGCAGTAGGGGCCTGGAGATCCTGCCTCCATATGTAGCCTCAGAGGCAGCCTCCTGGTTTCTTAAGCCTGCCTTCTGGAAGGCTTCAGTAATGCACCCTAGGTGATGCCTCTTCTTCCAGGTTCATTTGATCAAGAACAGAGAGACTGGGCCACCAAAGCTGTTTCTTTAGGCATGTAAGTGACAGATACCATCAAGTAGTGCCAGCCTAGTCAGCATGTGAAGTACACAAACATGGAGGCAAGGAAAAGACAAGAGTCCCAAAGACAGAAGGCAGAAGTCATCAGGCAGGGAGGGGAGAGAAGTAAGGCCATATCCTTTATGCTATTATCTTTATGGCATAGAAAAACATGCTTGAAGCAATCAGCATGAAATTCTTAATTGCTTCGCTTACTTCTGCTCTCCTCATGGGACAGATTGTGCAAATGCTGGAGCTGCCAGGCCCCGCATGTTAGCACACTGTCCCTGCTGCACACACTATTTTTAACTAGTGCTTTGTTTTGCAAAGATGCACAAAGCTTGCCCCTTTCTCTCTCTCTCTCTCTCTCTCTCTCTCTCTCTCTCTCTCTCTCTCTCTCCTTCCTCTTCGTCTTCGTCTTCGTCTTCCTCTTCCTCTTCCTCTTCCCAGCTATGTAATAACAGCCCAGGCAATAAAGAGCTGCTCTAGCCAGGCTGGCAGAGGCTGCACTTTGTTAGGCTGGGTACCTAGCTCTCCCTCTGCTGCCCTGCCTTCTGCTTTCTCTCTTGGATTTCTCCGTTCCCTCCCTCCAGCATCAGTTTTGGCACTGTTCTCCCCGCCTCTGAATTTATCCTGTGAACAAACCAATTTTCTTTTCCCCTTGCCGACTCTCTTGAATCTGATTTGCATCCCACCACTCCTCTCTCTTCTGATGTGTATCTTCCTCTTTGAGATTCCCAGTTCCCTCTCATGAGGATGTAAAATCCAAGAACCAGATCTCAGAGATTTCAAAATAAAATAAAAGTAAACTCTGCTTAAAAAACACTTTAGTAGGAAAGCCAGGCTAATTGTAAATCAATGGGTCTTAAAATGCAGCATTGATCTCCAGTTAGAAGTTTGAAGGGGAAAGCAGTAATTACCGCACCAGAAGGTAGTTTTTCCTCTTAGTAAGTTCTGGGCAGAAAGAAGGCTCATTAGGGCAGCACTTCGGAATCTGAGTAATTAGTTTAAAAAGTACTTTTGTGGTGTTATTCCCTTGGCTGGAAATTATTGGAGTCTCCGGATTTATAGCTCAATTTTGATAAGATTTGATTTATTATTTGTGTTTGGTATGGAAGAACCTTGATATGTAATCACTCGGGTAAAGATTCAGGGAAGCATGGGTCAGAGTCTTGGGAATGAAGAAGTTTTTTTAGACCAGGTGGGACTTGATTCTCGAATGACTTCTGCTGTTGGCTGATAGTATTGAGTGCCCCCCCGCCCCAGCCCTGGTGTGGCCATCCCGTTAGGCCACCAGAGGCCAGTGGTGAGCAGAGTGCCAGTGAAGAGGTGGTTTTCTTGTCACGTACCTGTTGGCTCATTCAGTGACTCAGGTGGATTTAGGTCAGGAGGATGACGATAACCTGAAGCTGGTTAACGATAGGAACATACCTGTCTTGCCCACTTGGGCCCACAGTGGCTGGAACCTCATAGGCACCGACTGGTAGACATGTTTAACTAATGACTTCGTGAAGAAATAGCCGATTCCCATTTTTTGTTTCCTAGATGCTCTTAAGAAAACCCACCACAGTTTTCTGTCTGATTAAGACACCAAAGCCAGGAGAGCTGCTACTCTGAGTGTTCATCTTCATAGAGAAAGCATGCAGCCATTTTTAACAGGGGCTTGGCTTGGATTCCATGAGAAGCCATTAAAAGATCATTCTCCTTACTCAATTTTGGTTGAAAAGACAGCATACAGTCTAAAGCAGTACTTTTCAGTCCACTGTCATGTTCCTGCCGAGGCACAGCCCTCTTTCTTTTTGTATATCATCTTTTGTGTGCTGTGTGGGATTAATAGCCGGTGAAGTGTGTATGAGGGTGTTTCGTCAGCCTTGGCTGGGACGGTTTTAAACTCTTACTAGAAACTTGAAGTTATCTCTCTTGTTCCTCAAAGAAGGCCTTCCAAGAGACTTTCAATCCAGAACTGTACCTCAGATGATGCAATGGTTTGTAGTCTTTTATTAGTGGAGTGCTCTTTAAAAAAAAAAAAAGGGAGAGAGAACAGAAAGATGAAATCTCCCTGAAACCCAGTGTATAAACAGTCTTTTAGAAAGCTTTATAACTGTAGTTACCTTAACAGTTCGGATTCGTACCATTTACTTATGAAGTAAAAATATGAGAACAAAGCAGAGTTGATCGACATTTTGATCAAAAGTAAGAGTTATGGAAGGTAGTTAAATAGTATTGACTAAGCTTCTGGGTTTTTTTATGCATTTCATTTTAGTTTTTTATTATATAAATCTTCATTCAAACAGAAATAGTTCTAAACAGTAGTGATTTTTAATAGTGTGCTGCCTTGTATCTCCCATTAGGCAGAAGCAGCAGACATTTTATGCTAACGTTGACACAGAAATTGGTTATCTTGGCCATATAACTAGCTAACCTAGTCTCCAGTGTTAAATTTTGGCATATGCAGTGTCTGATTGAGCTTTTTTATTATAGCCTTTACAGTGAAAGCGGAATCAAAATTTGCCAAAACCTGCAGTATTTTGGGTTTCCCAGAGGGTACACCAGGACTCTTGTCATTAGAAGGACCCAAGGCTGCTGTTGCTACAAAATTCACTGTGGAGTTGTGTGGCTGGTGAAGGGCCCCTTGTCCACACTGGGGACCCCTGCATAGATCGTGTGGCCTTCTGTGTCAGGTAAAGGGTAACTGTGGGTCGAAGAGGCCTTGGCCTCCCCTTGAGGCCTCTTGCCCCTCTTTTGTCTGGTGTCTGTCAGTCTCCGCCCCAGGAAGGTGACACCTGGCTGGGGCATGGCTCTCTGCCTTCTGTCTTGGTTTGTTCAGGACTCTCTTCTGTGAATATGGAAGTGCTGATGTTCTGCTTGGGAAAATGTCACTTTATTTATAAATGAAAGGAAATGTTTCCACTGTTTATCCTAGAAGCTATGAGCTGTGCTTTCAAATGCTAAAAATTATGTCCCTGATCACAGCCTCGGTTGGGCTCCTGTGCTCTGTCACTGCTTGGGCAAAAGCTGCTTTTTTCCCTCCATAGGATTTGTTTTCCACCCATCTGTGTGGTTTCTAACTCTCACCTTGAATTAAGTGTTCCTGCTTGCAAAGTTTATTAATAATATTAGCACCACTAGTAGAATAGTGATTTTCTTCCTTTTTTAATTAAAAAAAGATGGGGGTTTTTTTGGCTTTTAGAAAGAAGCCTGGAAATAATATTTCAAACTACTCCCTTTGGGGACAAACTGAAATCAGTCCTTTTAAAGCCTGTCTTGGGAGTTAGGTGTTCTTTACCTTCATATTCTTTCCCAAACTCAGGGCCTGCCTGAGCTCATCTCCTTGGTTCTCATGGCAACAGCTGGTGTTTCCTGGTCATTGGTCATCTGTCTCTAAACTCACAATTTTCTGGACCCAACCCCTATGCTTTTCCTCAACCCACCTGCTTAAAGATTCACTGTTGCCAGCACAACTATTTTTCCCACTTTTGGCTGTATTGCTGATACAGATACTATCAAAGTGATTTGTTCTGTGCATGTCACATTAGACTACCACTTGTATGCATAGATTTACTGGACACTTGGTAGAGGTGAGTAGTGGCTGCCCCTAAGGTGCTTAGTCCTTTTCCATACTGGAGCTTGGGACTTCAAATGAGTCGATGATGTTTTCATACAGGACCTGTGTGTGGAGTCACTGAGTGAGGCAGGTGCCGCTGAGTGTGGCCAGCATGTATGACTGTGGTTGGGGGAACTGAGGGGCCTGGGAGTGCACCCCGGAGTGGGCTGAGGGCTGATGCTGGAGTTTGTGTTTTCAGGTTTGCCCCATCATTGCCTGGAGTGCTCTCCAGAGTCCAGACTGGGGCTGAACTGCTTCCATCAGTGCCTCATCTCGAAGCATCTGACTTCACCAGGCCTGTTCACTGTGACAGTCTCCTTCCCTCTTTCTTCTGGTTCATGTACTCTGACTGTTGTCAACACTAGAGTATGAAAAAATGGCTTTCAAATGGGAAGGTGGGAGAATTGTTTTCGATACATGAGCCCCAAGCAGCAGACAGATCAGGGGCTTTCGGTGGAGAGCTGGGACCTCTGTCTAGGTAAAGGCTTGACATGGCTCTGTCTCCTACCCAGAACAACCAGCAAACGGAGTGGCAGCCGCTGGCCAGGAATTGATTGCATTAATTGATATGCCAATAAGAGAGCTTGTTACATCCACCATTGGTTAGGAGGCCAGCTAACAAGTCCACTGATCAATGGCACCAATAAAGATTTCATCCATTAATGAGCAACATGGTAATTAATGTTATCCATAAACCAATTAGCTTGCCTAGCTAATGTGCCAGTTAGTACAGTGAGTGGCAGCGCCAAAAGTGGGCAGGCGACCACCCTATGTGGCAGGGCTTGGGTTTTTAGGCAGCAACAGAAGAGAACCTGACACTCCGGAGAGTCTGTTGGCAATGGAGAGAGTAAAGAAAACATGGGTTTGGAGCCCCTGGTGGAGAGAAAGAAGGAATGGAATACAGTGAAGCCCTGCCCTCGGCCTGTACCTGCTGGGCGGAACCGGCAGTGCTTCTCTCTTCCAGCTGTTTGGGTTGCACAGCTTTCCCACGCAAGTCTCTGAGGGGCTGTTAGAGGCTTGATGGAATGACTGAGTCCCAGGGTCACTCTGGTCCCAGCTGGGCACGGTGTCCCTAGGGACACGCCCCACTGGTAGCTCACACGCACTGCCCTGCACTCCTGGAGGGTGGGAACCAGGAGCGAGTGGTAAAGTAATTAAGTTTCCCCACCCCCATGTTTCATTAGGAAGAAAAATTTTGCTAGAAGAGAGAAAAAGGAGGAGAAACAGATGATTTGAAGCTGTGCCTTTTCCCTTCCCCTGGCTTTTTGAAATGACATCAGTGGGTTGTTTGCCAAGCATAACCTGGCAGCCCGGCAGCTCTGCCTGACTGCCTGAGATTTCTGGGGACCGTGCAGCTCGCCAGCTCCAGCCGTGGCTGCGTGCCAAGGTGACGTTCCGTGACTAAGCAGAAACAAGGGAGAGGGAGAGAGGGAGGAAGAAGGTATGTGTGATTGGGGAGCTGGGGGAAAGAGTGGTCCCGGGCAGGGTGTGGCATGGGGAGAGGAGGAGGCATGTCTGGGGGCATCTGGTCAGGAGGGCGGGTGTCCGAGTAGCGCAGTGGTGGGCCAGGAAGGCATCCTGTGGCACAGGAGGGAGGAGTGCGTGTGAGGGGGTGCACAGGGCAGCAGCCACTGATCCAGCCTGGGAAGAGGCTGAAGGGGTCTGACTTAGGAGGGAACCAAATGAGCCAAAGCGGAGGTGACAGCCCAGAGGGCCTGGAACCACTGAGGAGGAGGCTTGGGGAAGCTTTTATCAGCATCAGGCCCAAGATGCTCTGCAGTGGAGTTTCCTTCGCATTGTTAGGTATTGACCCTCAGAGACCCCTTGTGGATTCCCTAATTGAAAATTAATACGAGATCAATGCCATGGGCAATTTGCATATTGATCATAAACAACTTTGAAGGCACCGAGTGTGCGGTGGATCAATAGGGCTCCTGAATAGGCTATAGAGGGAGCACCTCCCAGTACAATGCACTCCGAGAAAGGTTAATGATTTGGGAAGTTCCTAACTGCTTGGCGCAGGATCACCCCCACACCACACAGCATCCACAAAAGCAATTAGTACCAGGCCTGCACTACCTCCTTGGGTCCCCCTCTGGTCCCCCCCCAAGATGGAGAGCAGGATGACTATGCTGGTAGGACAGATGGGGCTGGCAATGAGTCTTTTTATACTTGCCTTTTTTGGAGATGGCTAGAGTCTTCAGGCAGTTTATTGTGGGAAGTGTACTGTAAAAGGCAGCAGCCAAGTAAGGCTCCAGTAATTGTTCTGGCCCCTTCCCCAAAACACAAGTCGCCTGGTGAATGGAATGGAATGGAATGGAAGACGGAGGAGTCTCGCCCTAGCCAGCCTCTTCTCCCTTTCCCTTCTCCTTGGGCTTCTGATCAATGCAGAACCTACGTTATTGTTTCCTTTAAGCCAGGATGGCTTTGGCCCCATTTTACCTGCTGTTCCATTCAGCTCTCATTTTCTGGCTTTTGCCTCCTTGCCCTCAGCCATCACTTACGCACCCCTGGGTTGTGCCTTCTTGGCCCTGCTCTGACTTTAGGTCTTGCCTGTCTGCCCCTGCAGGATCCCTGACAGGCCTGGTCCCTTTTACCATTTGCCTGATCATTACCTGTGCATTCCTTTGCCAGCTGCCACTCCCCACGCATGTCTGGCCTAGATCCAGCTTCTTCCCTCTCTTGACCAGAGAAACAGCGTAGGGGACCAGCTACCCCATGAGTACCCCAAGATCACCCATCAAGGCTTAACCATGAAGCCCAGGACACTCAGGAACGTACCTTGTCAGTCTGCCCTAGAGCTCCCAGCACACCTTGATACACTCAGTCCTAGACTAAGGACCAAGTGTAGTGATGCTGTATTGTCCTGGACAGAGCCACACAGCTGTCACTCCCAGGACACTGAGGGCGACTGCGCCTGCAGCAGACAGGGACGCATGTCACTAGGGGGAGACACTGCTTCTGTAGCCATGAGCCAAACAGAGTTTTTCCGTACACCAGCTTAAGAAAAAGAAAGCCTCTCATCCTTAACTGCAGAGTTATATTGTCCTTGGAAGAGCCGGTCTTAAGGTGGCCCCCGCCTCCTCCCATAGTTTTATGTGGTTCTTTGAGTTGACAGAGTCCACTGAAATGCCGGGGGTGGGCAGTGAGGAAGGGCCATGCAGAAGGCTCAGTAATTGACTCCTGGCTTCATGCTGCTGCCATCCTTCCTGCCCAAGTCCTTCCTGCCAGGGGCGGTGCTGCCCTCAGTCTCTCCGGTGAACTCTCATGGCTGTTTCTGTCCACATGCATGTGGCAAAGGATGGTTGATGACCCCTTCCCCTTAAGCCCAGCTCCCTCAGGAAGGGGAAAGAAAGGCTCAAGGAGATTTTATCTTCATTTGCACCTTTTCCTATCTGTGTTGATACGTTTTTCACAAACATACCCAGAGAAATACGATGGTCTTTCTGTGGGAGCCCCCCCCCCCCCGCACCGGGCCAGTGCACCAATAGGTGCAGATTGTCCCCCACCCAAACATCTCTCTGCAAAGGGGATGAGTCAGGATCACAACCAAAGCCTGATGCTAGTTACCTGGAAGAGTGGTGCACCCAGAGCCATATCTGCCTGGAGGAGGAGGTGCTGAGAAGAGCCCCTATTGTAACATTTCAGAAGAGCCCTCACAGGAGCCATCAAAGGCCACAGGACTCAGCTCCAGACCTGCCTGAGCCCTGTCTTCCCTGCCCCATCTTCCTACTCACTGCCCCTCCAGCAGGTCACCCCTCTTCCTCCTAGGACCTTTGCTCTTGCCCTCGCTGTGCCAGGAAAACCCATTGGCCACCTTCTGGGGCTTGCACCCTCGTTCTCTCAGGTGTGTTTGCATGTGTTCCCCTCCTTGACCCCTCCCACAATTGTACCACCTGCTTTGTCGTTCTCCACCAGCATCTGACTTAAACCATGCTCCCTTGTTGTGCTGCTTGCTGTGGGCCTTCCTGTGCCACCTCCTGCCTGCCCCTGCCCATGTGCGCAGCAGCCTTCCCTGTTGACACCTGTACTGTCGGTGTCTAGAATAGGTGCTCTGTGCAGCTGCGTGGATAGCTGCAGAGGCAGAAGTGTGTGCTCTCCAGAAGCCCGCCATGGCAACCTGAAGGTAGACAGTAAGAGCACCAGGCCTGATACAGCCTTTGTCATCTCTTAGCTCTGTGACTCTTACCAGTTATCCGACCTCTCTGAGCGTCAGTTTCCTCATCTGAGAATTGGGAGTACTAATGGCATCCATGTCCACTGAGTGATGGTTGTGCGATTATCTCTCTTATTAGTAGGTGCTTAGTAACGCAGATTGGCACCGGGCCCTCTGGGCCCGCAGTGTTGATTTTCTGCGCTGGCGGACCTGTACAGCCAGGTGGAGAGGAAAGTAGCCTCTCTCTTTTGACTCCTTCCTTCATTTTTCACTTTGCCATTAAGGCGTTTGTGATTGGGTCATTGAAAATGACAGCAGGAGTCCGGGGTCCTGGAGAAGAATGTGGCCATGATGACGTGACAGGGGCAGGGTGGGGAGCCCAAGGGGCTTGATTCAGACCGGGTGTGGCTGCAGCCCTGCCAGCCAGCAGATGGCCCTGTGCAGGCGATGACTTCATCGTGGAGCCTTTCATTGACTTGGCTGAGCTGTGCTGATGAACTGAGACTGGGGACAAGAGCACATAATTGAGGGAAATAAATTCCCCTCACAGGCGTGGGGCAGCCAGGAATACACATTTACTTCCTCTGGGTGTGTGCATTGTGTATGTGTGTGTGTGTGTGTGGGGGGGGTCCCCCGGCTTCCTTTTTCTCATCTTTCAGACCCTCAAAGGCAGTGGTGCGGGATCAGGAAGAAGGGAATGGTGTCTCTCCAGTGCTGCCTCTGTCTCCCTTACTTGTCACAGATATTACAGATCCAGGTCTCCTGTGTGCAGCAGGTCGCCCCTTTGCATGTGCCTGCGGGGATGGAAGCTTCTACTGCTTCCCTTGTTCCCCTCACACACTTGTTCTTTCCTTCCCTCATGCCCCTCCCTTCCTCTGCTATCACCTTCAGTTCCGTCCCCACCCGCTTGGATCTGACCACGCAGAAGGGGAGGCACTTGCTGCCCTTCCTTCGTAATTGAAATTGCATTTCATTCATCTGGACATGAGGCAGGGAGGGGGCGGGGCAGAATTTTCCAGGGCAGTCGTCCATTTGCAGCTGATTCAACACAGAGCCAGGCCTGAAGACACTAACCCACAAACACGTCAGAGGGAGAGCTGAAGGAAAGGTTCTAGGAATCAGAATCATTTGCATAAATGAAACCAAGAAATCACACAGCCACGGCATGTAACCATCTCTCACACGCACACACGCACGCATACCCACATCCTACTGCAGTGCATTTCTGAAAACTGGGAAATTTGCAGCTCAGGTCACCAGGGCATCTGAAGTTGGTCAGCACTAATCAGTTGTTTACAGCAGAAGTCTCCCCCCACCCCAGTATTTTCTAGACCTTAAAAAACATTTCCTGGAATGTGGCGCCCGCAGGCCGCGGGCTGGTGATGCACACAATGGCCAGACTGGGGAAGCAGGTTGCCTCAGTTACAAAGAAGCATGGGTGGCGCGCAGGCAGAGTAGAAGAGAAATGGAGAGCCCTCACTTGACACCCTCTGACCTCAGCTGGTGGAGCTGAATGCCGGAGAGCCAGGACTGAAATTGCAGTCACTTTAGATTATTTGGAGCTAGGAGAGGCAGGGAAAAAAGGGTCTGTTGACTACAGGAAGCTGAATTCTTCCTCTGCTGAAAAGCTTATTAGTGGAAGGGGAAAAAGCAATTACTAGGCTTTTGCTAGTTCTCGGCGCTGGGATTTGGGGCTGTGACAGCAACCCCATCACCAGAGCCTTGGACCTCACCCTGAATTCAGCGTATCTGTGCTGGGCACTGTCCCTTCTGGGATCCCCCTTCCAGAAAAGAGCCCAGAGGGGAGGCGCCTGTGAGGGAATGTAAGAAAAGGAGAAAGAGAGAAAGAGCTGTCACTTGGCCTGTGCTCAACTGTGATGCTTGTATTTGGGCAATCTCATTGCTTCTGGGAAGGAAGTTAACAGGGGAGTGTTTGCTTGGAAACACGGATACCTGGTATGTTAGTGGCCAGTTTTGGCTTTGAATCTGAGTTTTTTGTTTTTGGTGAGCTCATATTTTTATCCTTACTATGCTTTTTGTCTCAAAATGTTAAAAAATTGCTTTGAGTAACAGTAGCACCACTGTTCAAATCATTCACTTCAGTGTGTCAGCTTTCATGGAGAGAAATTCCCAAGGTGGCCGTGGCTGGCAGCAGGTACCGGCTTCTCTGTACAGACAGTCCTGGCTTCTGTGACAGTCAGCGTCACCTTGAGCACTTACTCCCTCTCTGCTTGTGTCCTTCATCTTCTTAGGGCCTCTCATTTTGGGTACCTCGCTGTGTGGCCCTCTGATCCCTGTCTCCTCACCTGCAGAACTGAGGTGCTTATGATCACTTCTTCCAAAGGTTTTTACACACAGACGTGGTTATTTCTCCTTCATAAATGTGTTGTACTCATGTATGCTTGTGTGTCTTCTCCTTATTTGGAGTGACCTGCGTAGATTTATCCTTTATGTATATTTATACATAAAAAGATGTTGTGCACTTTTCTGCCTTAATTGGGTCTAGTTAAATTTTACACTGCTAGATTTTTAAATCATTGACCTTTTTCTTTTTTTGTTGCATTTGTCTCCACTTTTCAAATGATTTCTCTCTCTGTTTACATTTCAAAACTTTTATTGGTATATCATAGATAGATAACATTCATCATAGGGAATTTGTACCTATACATGGTATATCTTGCTTGTTCTTTTTTCCCCTATTATCTACTCTTCCCTCAACTCCTCTTCCCCTCCTTAGTTACAAAAGCTTTGTTTCCATTTTTTTCCTTTTGATTCTCTTTTTCTCTTGTCCTTTTTCTCCTCCCCTGCCCTTGTGAAAGGGAACAAATTATTTCTCTAGAAGGCTCAGTTTTCTGTCATTTATAGTCTCCTGGAAAATTTTTTGTTCTCTGTAAACTTTCCCCAAAGTTCTTTAGTAGATGAGGGAATTCATAAGACTAACTTTCTTTCAGATAGAAATTGATCTGTTTTCTCTATCATAATTTATAGGATAGGATCTTACCTAGAGTTATTTCAACTTTCTTATAGATTACTGTTTGAGACCTTCTTCTGTTTAAAGATGTTGCTTGGTAAATGGGGAATCACGTTAGTTTTCCATAATCTCACCTTCAACACTGCATTGTTCTTCAGCATTATTCTTCATACCTTAGTTTGTTTCATTTCCTTCCTTTATAGAAAGCTAGGCCTAACAAAGTAAAGCAAGACTTTGTGTTTGTTTGACATTTCTTTTCCTAATTCTCTATTTAGGTTCCATATTTCACTTGAAAAAAGTTGGAAAGGATATTCAAGTATTTCCTTGTCAGAGACTTTTGAGTACTTTCTCTATTGCAAAGTGCACACAGAAGAATTTAAACATCTATACTTTGTTCTTTAAAATGTAATTGTGCACTACACATTTTTGTAGATTCCTTCCTTATTCTTGCCTCAAGTACAAACTCTTTGTCACTAAACTACACTATTCTGCCAAGATCTTTAATGATTTTCTCATCTTATGGCCACATTTCTTTTGTTTTTCGTTTCATGTATTTGTTTTCCAGTGTCCCTACCATTAGAGAATATGGGTGTAAACCTAGAATTTAAACGGCTTTGCTTGAGATGTTTGTCTTGATGATCACTGCTATGTGTTTTTGTGCCTTGAGATGATTTGCTATATAAATTTGGGGATATACAATGAGATGTGTTGCTTCTCAAAGGTCATTAGCCTGCTTTTAGGTTTCAGAAACTCCTTACAGGAGGAAAAGCTAAACAGATGCACCCAAAATCCCAACGCTAGTTGAGAGCTCTGGGAGATTTAGAGAGGGGCTGCTATGGCTAAAATCATTGTGAAAGGGCCGTGGGGGTGGCCTTTTATTAAACCCTAGCAGACCATTTCATTATTTAGGATCCAAATTTTTAGAAAATACAGACTGTGGATTCAACTATTAGCATTACTTTCAAAGTTTTCACAAAAGAGGAAGAGGATCCAACAATTTCCATTCTCCTTTTCAGCACAGAAGAACTGTACAAGGTATCTGTTAAAAATGACAACTATTCTGTAATTCCACATGCTTCATCTCCCCACCAGTACAGGAAGGCTCTTGAAGGTCAACCTTTGGATTTTCTCTGTACCTTGGCTTCCTGCTTTTCTTTCTTTGCAGTTTCCTAGGAACTGTCAACCGAAGCATGTTGCTTCTGCTGCCTGTTTCAGCCTGCAGTGCATTTGGAGACTTGGTGGTTTTGTAGAATGGCCTTTTGACTTTGCATGTGTAGATGCATCTTTATGTGTCTCAAGTCTGACCATAAAAGCTCCTGGTAGAGGCAGGCCCTCCTCTGCTTGCACTAGGCAATGTGTGGTAGGAACCCGAGGACTCCTCAGCGTGCTTGGAGCTGAAAGACTGTTTCTGGCATCTTCAGGATTTATACATGTTTCTAGCATCCCCAAACAGATGCAGTGACCTTTGTGCTCGTTAGTGTATGGCCAGGGGAGAACAGGTTTAGCCAGTGTTTTTCTGTGATTTGAAGTTGGCCTGATTTTTATTCCTCAGATTTGATATGGAAAGTTTAAGCCTTTGTTTGTGCTTTGTTTTTATGAATCAGCTTGTTTTAACAGCTGTGCACATAAGTGGCTTCTGATCATGCAAAGTGAAGCTCATTGATAGTCAGTCCCTCACTCTGCCATCCGCTGGTAGGAGTAAATTGTTATTTCTTCCTGACTTCTGTACTTCATAGGGGTAAAGATGCTTTCTGAATAAGTGAGGGACTTTTCAGACACTGTAGGCTTAAGAGTAAGGAACAAACAACCTCTCCTTTGTATGTCATTTGGGGCATGGTTGTGTGCTACTTGTTTTGATGGTCATAAACTGTTTATTTCTTTTAATTTGATTCTTTGCACCTCTACACACACACACACACACACACACACACACACAATCTGTACTCTCCCTAGCACAAGAAGCACCCTGGATCTGCACCACTGCCCCTCCACCTCTCCTTCGCTTGCTGTGGTTCTTGTATAGATTGCATCTATCACCACTGACGTTCCCGTTACCAGAGCCATCCCACAAGGTTTCGCTCATACCCATTAGGTTCCAATCACCATCATTTAATATCACTTCTGGTACATCCTGTTCATTTCCCATACACCTT
Organism: Dolichotis patagonum; assembly: GCA_004027295.1. Lineage (NCBI taxonomy): Eukaryota > Metazoa > Chordata > Mammalia > Rodentia > Caviidae > Dolichotis > Dolichotis patagonum. Next base: position 68,336 of record PVJX010002520.1, on the reverse strand, counting down.
CATGTGTACACAGTTGCTTAAGTACTCTTACAGGCCCTCCCTCCTTCACTTTTTTCACCCATGTATTACAAACATTTTACAATTAAAAAAATAAACATCATAGATTTTTTTCTTTTTTTTTTCATTAAGCATAAGATCTCTCTCTGATAAGCCCAGTCAGTTTGGGCTTGAGGTACCACTCTTCTTCAATGAAATCTGTTAACTGTTTTTTTTTTTAAATGTACTCTTTCCATCACTCAAGTATGTGTATCTGTCTTGTCTCTCCCCTCTCCCCGCAGCTGTAGGAGCCTGTGTTTATTTCAAGCATAGCGTTATTGAAAGACAAATGCTCATAGGGACTGCTCAGGCCTTCCACCTGGAGTGTTGTAAAGGTTTGAGGCAGATCTCTTCTATTGAGAAATGTCCATTTCTACATAGGACGAAGGAGAGGAGGGAACTGGTGCCCATCAGAGAGACTCCCCTTTTTTGCATACCCTCATGCTCACCCAATTGTGACTGTATGCACACCCAAGATGATTCCTTCAAACCCACAAAGTGGTTTCTTCTGAGCAGCAATGTTTGAAGCACCTTCTTCATCCGTGAGACCCTCCTCTTTCTACTAACTCCAGCAATTTTTCCCTTTACCTATCAAATATTCCATTTCCTCTCTCCTACCCTCAATTTCCCAGTAGCATACTGTGTTAGAATCATTATCTTTCCAAACTGCTTGTGTGTAACCAACTGGAGAGGGGCACCCTCCTTGGTACCAAGGACTTCCTTATTTTGCATGCCTCTTCTTTCCAGAATATTCCAGTTTGGTGTGAGGTTAAACTGTGCAAAATACCATTTGAAAGAAAGGAGAAAAAGAGAAAAGAACTTGTCAAAATGCATTTGTTAGATCACGTTTTAAATGAAGTACAATTGAAGGTAGTTTTTGTCCAAAGAAAGGAAAAACCCCTGCAAATCCGCTGAGCTCCCAGAGAGCGCGCCTCCTTTGTCGTTGCGCTGACATTGAAGTGTAATTTTTCATGGTTATTTGGACTGGAAAATGGGGGGGAAAGGGAGAGATGGGTCTGCGATTATTTCCCATAAATGACAACACAATCACATCACGCTCGGCTACAAACATGCTCAGGGAATTTGCCTTTTTTACATTTCATGTGTGAAAGTAACAGCAACAATCATGGCTCTGTAGAAATCCAAGAGAACTAATCCCTGCTGAATTTAGCTTACTTCAGAGTTCTGGGACATAGCTGGGTTTCTTATTTAGTGTGGATTCCGAGACCATTTCAGGGTTGGGTTTTTATTTTACAAACTGGAACTCACACCTTTCAGTTATTTTTTTTTTTTAAATCTTCCTGTGAATAGCCACCAGGCGAGTCAGCGACATATTTAGTTCTGTTGTGCTTTGTCGCTGCACATCTGCTTTTATCCTTTCTGGATTTCTGCAGGGGGCAGCCCAGGTGCTTTTGCTAAGAACACAGATAAATGGAACTTGTTGCAATACTGGCTTTAGGCGTTTCCTCCCTTTTTCTCCTCTCTTGACCCCCACCCACCCCCTTAATTCTAGTGTGGTTTTGACAAACAGTTCAAATGACCAGGTGGCCTTGCCTGGGAGAGGAAAAATGGCAGGACTTGTCCCTCACCACACAATGGCAGCATTTTTCACTCCACGCTCTGGTGTTCTGTGCTGTTCCCACAGGAGGGACAGCTCAGAGCAGAGCAGGGACCTTTTCTCTGGGAGGACTTGGCTGCTTTGGACCCGCAGCCCGCTGTCTTCTGTCAGTGTTCAAGTTGGAGGTGAAGTCAGGTACAAAGGGAAATGGAGAGGATCCTGGACTCGTATTCTTCTGGAGCTCGACTTCGCTGTACCCAGCAGGGGCCAGACACGCAGGCTTCAGCTTGGGCCCAGCCTTCCCAAGCTGCCTCTGGCTGCACAATCCCCATTTTTCTTGTTTCTGTAAACAGTGGCAAGATCTTCAAATATACAAAAGCATAAATGGTCTCTATTCTCCAATTAGTCATTTTTAATAATACCCAGAGTTGCCTTCGGAGTGTTGATTTTTGCAGTCCAATGCCAAAAGAGAGGGTCGGCAGGGTGGGGGACAGGAAAGAAGATCAGGGCGGGGCAGCGAGGAGGGCAGATTCCTTCAGTGTGGGTTTTCCTGCAGGCAGAGCCATCCTGGGAGGCCGGCAGCCTTCCACTTGCGGCTTTTCTAGCTCCACGCAGAAACACCAGGCACTGCCCCCCAGGTGCATTCAGTAAGTGAGCACCTAGCAGCAAGCAGAATTCTTGTGACCGCTTGCTTACAGGACCCCTGTGGGAAGGAGTTCTTTGCTGGAGGAAGAGTTTGTGTGTGACTTTTACAGGTCCCTCAGTCTTTCTTCTGCCAGTGTCCCCTTAACTTTTGGTGGGCCAAATTTGTTTATAAATGCCATCTTTGAATCTTCTGATCTGAAGTCAGACGTGTTATCCATTGTGCCACTGGCCCGCACCCAAATGCCATCTTTGAGAAGGTGGTTTTGTTTAAACAACTGGTTAGGAGTTTGACATTTTTTTTTTAAGCTACCACAGTGGGAAAATTACCTGTAGGAGCAGTAGGCTAAGTCCTGATCCTTCTCCCTACTGAGTAGAGCTTTTAAACAGGCAAGAAAGTGTAAAATGGTCAAGGCAGCAGCTAGAGGGGACCTAGAGAGGCCAGGCAGGTAGGAGCATAAGAGACCATTTTTCCTGTCATCCCGGGCAGAACGTGCTTCCCACTGAATGCCTTGGGCTCTGCTAGTGCTCTGCAGTTCTGATGTCTCCTAGAAAAGAAATGACATCTTATCCCGAGAAGGTGGGAAAATATAACACTCCTGATGAATAAATGAGTACTCCTGCTGTGGAGCCCTGCCTGCTTCACCCGCCCTTGCGTGCACACATACACCCACTTACCCTTCCTGCCTTTGATGCTTCCTGTCTGGACTGTGGCAGTTGTCTCTCAAGATATCCTACGTGCCAGTGTCCATACGGATCCCAGGTTCTTCCTTTTGGGATTTGGCATATTCTTGATGAATCTGTAACCTACTGCGAGGTAGAAAATCAAACGGACAAAGTTGAAGAACGGTTTCAGAAACGTTCAAATGATTGTCCACTCGTGAATTCTAGGTAGATTTATAAATTCTCTGTTATATGTGCATGTATAAGGATATGCAGTCACTTTTACTGAGGTGCTTCACGTAAGGTGTGTTAAGAGAACAGTTTGTATTTGTGGCCAATACTGTAAAGCACCTTCATTTAAGGAAACATTTCTGGAACTGAGGTATTATCACCCGGAAAATGGTGGAGGTTACCTCTCAGGCAGTTTCAAGATACCTCAGAATTAAACAAGGGAGTAAGCATTAGAGATTTTGGAAGTGTTGCTGTGTGGCTTACTGTATCTGGATCTGAGTGGCTGCACAGTTAGTATACAGAGCCCTGGATCCTCTGGTTACTATTCAGTAAGATCCCACTTGCCAAAATGTCCCAGAGACAGAATGGCATAGTTAGTGGTCTGCGATAGCAATCAGAGTCACCGCCACTAGCCTCTTCACTTCTGGCTGAGAGAAGACTGGACTAGAGAAGACTGGGTACAAGATGGTTGCCTGTCCTTCAGAATTGCCAGTCACGATCTGTTACCAGTTTGTTGTTGCAGGACTTTAATGCATTTGAAATAAGCAATATAGGCCTGACTCATCTTTGATATTACAGGGTTTGATTTGACTTCTGTTTGCAAAATGAAGCATGCATACTCTTTAGAATAGGCATAACTAGTAGAAATTTCCCATTCATATCAAAATACCAGAAAGACTGGACACACCTTAGGGTTCTGCCCTTGCTTTTTGGTTGCCAGCCCAGGCTAAATGAGGACAGCTGATTGGCTAGTGCACACAGTGAGGCTCATAGTCTAGTGCCTGCACAGGAGGTAGAGGGACAGAAGACAAAGCATAGTACCCGAGTTCCTCCTCCTACCTACCACAGAGACACCAGCAAACACCACTTGTAGCCAGTACCCTCTGTGTCACTCTTGCTGGTCAGAGCGTGTTGAGTCTTGAGTCTTTCCCGCCTGCTCCGGTGGTCGTCCTTAATTAGGTTGAAAATGGAGAAAGGAAAAGCTTTAACCCTATCTTCAAAGTAAGCAGATTGGTTATTTTGTTTTTCAAAGAAGAGGTCCTATATACAATTAAAACTTGTTTCTGGTAAACCTCATTCCAGGAAGGATGAGCTTTTAACAAAAGGCTTTTGACAGCTGCAGGCTATTTCATTTTTTTTAATGCCGAATGAAAAATCAATACATTTTTCTGGGTTATACATATTCAGAACAGGCCTGATATTTCCATTATAATGGAAAGTGGGTGTCTGTGCACATCTCGCCTGTCAGAGCTGCACCACCGCATTTTCCAAGCCACTGCTAAATATTTCAAACCTGATTTGATTGTGGTTCATGACAGCTAATGTTTCTCAGCTCTTGAGCCTGCCGACAGGCAAGCGTACTTTATCCACCCCTCCCCAAACGTTACTCCCCATACAGAAAAAGGAAAGAACAATTTCATTCTTTGGGGATCACAGATTGGTGTATTATTTAAGTTACACATTCGTGGGAGAGCCTTGGGTACAAACACGCTGATTCTTAGGAGAATCTCCAAATTTCTGTCACAGTGAGGCACTGTGGGGGCTTTGTCAGGTCTGAATTAATCTACATTATCCTGTTAAGAATTAAGAACCGAGGGACTAATCTTGATCATTGATTGACTCCCCTTTCCTTCAAGCCTGTAAGCGATTTGTAAAGTACCCCCAATGGACACGTTACTTGGCCCCCATTATTTTGGGGAGCTGCACCATTTTTTAACAACTGGAACATTTTCGTGGGTGATGCTTTCGGGGGGGAGTGTACACAGTGGGTCGAAAGCTGACTTCGTGACAATACCACTTCTATTTTGGGCCTCTGCCTTGCGCTTGTTCCACAAACAAATTTCCAGGTGTTTCATAAAATTGTTACAAATTCCCATGGGGTTGCCACTTGCCACATGCACCTCCTTCGGGAGCAGACGTCACTATGGGTAAGGAAGTCACCTGGTCACCTTTACCAAGATGCTAAGTATGATATCTGTGAAGAGAACAGTTTCCATCTGTGGTGAGTAGCACTGCCTCAGTTGAAGGGGAATTTTCTGGGACTGTGGTCTCATCCTCTCAAAAACCTAATCTGCTTCAGGAACTTTCCACGGGGATGCTTCCACCTGAGGGCTCTGCCCTTCACAGGAAACGTGAGTGATGGGAGCAGGCCGGGTTTGGCCTGGTGCTAGTACTGTCTGGGAGTTTTAAGAGGAGGTGGTAATGCAGATCGATTTGGTAGAGGCCTTCAGTTACTGTTTTGCATGGCCATGAAAAGCAGAAAGGACACCTGAAAGACCTCCCTGTTTTTCAAGATTTGCATCTATTTCCTTGGGCCTTTCACATCAAAATAAGACAGACTAGAGGAGATGACCTAGCTTGAGGGCTGTTGTGGGATGCAGCCATTCAAGTGGGCTTCTGCCTGGGCACTTCCTCTGGGGTGGTGTAAAGCTCAGGCCTATGTAGGTTATGCAGGGTCTCCTGCCTGCTGCCAAGGATGAGGGTGGGGCTGGGAGTCAAAGATGACCCCCTTGCTCATCCAGGTCCTGGCCACAGCCTGGAAAAATCAATCATGGTATTCTTAGAAATGGTTGGGATTTAAAATATTACTAACCACTTTCCGGGGAGATGGTTTTGGTGCATCTGTTTTGGCCTTGTACACGATATGGTGGCTGTGGTATTTTAGTAAAGGAAAGCAGCCCCTTCCTCAGCATGAAAGAATTTTTCCAGATAAAACCTATCATTAGTCCAAGTCTTCACTAGTGCCTACCTTTTGTTTGTAGTTGCTATTATTGTGGGAAAAAAAAGAAAAAGAAAAAGGGTATGGCTTCCGTAAATGACCCCAGCGAGCTGCCACTCACTTCGGGGATAATGGGCCGTCAGTGATCTGTGGGAAGAACTTCCTCCATTCTGGGTCCTGTCAGTACTTTTCCCCTAAAGGGAAAGCAGCCCCAGTTGCTTGGCATGTTCTACACTTGATCTTAGCCAAAAGGCCGGGAAGCGATTGCTTGGCATGTAGATAAGGCTGTGTTGCAGAACTGGATGTCCTTGCGTCCCCAGTGATGGGAGAAGTTCTTCTATGGATGACCGAGGTCTGGCTCTTGGTGAGAGGACTTGCTTTACAGTTTTGGGACCAATAAAAACACACATTGACCACAAGGCATCACAGGCTTGAGCCATCAATACAAATTGGCAGTTACTATCCCTGCTTTTAAATCATTTCTCTACCTTTATTGGTATTCAGAGCTCACAGTTTTCCAGTTACTGTCAGCCTGGGCTTTCATCCATTTTAAAGAACATTTTTCCCCCTCTCATCGTTGATGATGATGGTATAAAGACAGATGGTGTAACTGCTTATGAATGTCCTATTTTACTTCTCCAGGACCAGACAGTTCACTTGGAGATGTATATTATTTCCACATGCTTAGGTTAGGCGGCCCAGACTTGTCTGCCTCCTGCAGCCTGCTGCCCTCCCGGCCTTGCCATGCAGAGGGCGACACCTGTAGGTTATATGTGGAACTGCAGGTAAGCTCCAGTTTGGAATGGAACCTGGTCTTTAGCCGGGATAGACCGCTGATCCCTTGCAAAGGGAACCGACTAGAAACTTCTGCAAGTTTCTTAACCATTTCTTTTTCCCTTTTGCATATAGCAGCCTTGTAGTGACTTATCCACAAGTAAAGTTAAGGCTAAGAATACAAGAAGGCTTGATTTGTAAATCTTTAAGGGGAAAAAAAAGCAGCAAAAGTAAATAACCTCTATGGTTTATCCTCTCACTAAAACTTAGCTGCTTTCATTTTCTGCGTGCAGTGGGGCAGCGAGGGAATAAAGCAAGAGCCCACGCAGACTCACTGAATGAGTGCTCCAGGGACATCCCCAGAGCACCATGTGGTTGCCTTGCTTGTTGCACCAGTGATCTGGTTATTCTTTAGTCTCAATCCTCTGAATAGATTTTTTTGGTGGTAGTGGGGACTCGATGAACTGGAGTCAGTGCCAGGTGTCAGTGAGTTTTTAACTCTGTGTTCTGCCAGCTGTGTGCCACATGATGAGCAGGACAGAGGAGAAGACCGCTCAGTGGTAAATCTTCTCTGCTGAGCAGTGAGTCAGGCACCGTTCATCACCACATTGGGGTGTTCTCTAATTTGTAGGTATCAGACTGTCTCCATCTAAGCTGACTCTGTGTGTGTGTGTGTGTGTGTGTGTGTGTGTGTATACACACACACACACACAAGGAGAGGAAGGACCATTGAACCATCTCTTTGTGTAAATTTGTTTTACATATCACTACTACAGATTTTTTTTAATCACATCATGTATTGGGACAAATGAGTCTATTTTAAGAGACCTGGATAATTTGGGTAGACACAATTTAATAATATTGATTGACTATATGCCAGTATCACCATTCAAAAATAAATTTCATAATTATAGTGTTGAACAATTTTTTCAGAAGCCTAAAAATACGCATGCAACATCCTACCTGAGCATAATCAAGATGGTATACATATCATGCTGTGTAACTCACTTGTTACCACTCTACTAACATACGTATTTTCTCTCTAGTAAACGATGAAAGGTATTAATATTGGGCTGTACAACGGATTAACTTCAAGCCATGGTTGCCTGGTTTTTCTCTGTGTGAACTAAGGGTAGGGCAGGGAGACTTGATGCTAACTTTACTATGCAACGAGACAGAAAGTAATCATCGAAATTTTATGTGGAGCCTTTGGTTGGAGACTAAAATAAGCAGCAGCTTATTTCATCTGTGTTCCCCATGACCGCCACATAAACTGCTTCCTGTTGGTAATGAGGAAAGAACATTCCTTGACTCCTAGCTAAGGTATTCTAGTTGTTGTGCCTCCATCATTCTGGAAGAGTTAGGAAACTCTGATTGTTCTTTGAGTGTTTTAGAAACCCTGTAAGCTCAATTATTTTAACTCCTCTTTATTTCCTGTCTGATAAAATTTAAAGGCTGTTTTCTAGAGTGGCAGAGGGAGGGCATAACATCTGAATGATTCAAAAGTAGGGTTGGAGAGATCCATTGTTATATCAGGCAGAACCTTAGTTAGCAGTCTAGATTATAGCCTCACTCCTGGGCCCTCTTGCATCTTATCTGGTACTAAACTCAGGTGACAGACATAAATGTCCCTGCACTCATGGCTGTGAACCTAGAAAGGTGTGTCCTTAAGAGTCTTCTGATAAATTCATCATTATGAAAATGATTTTCTCGGTCTGTTTCATTTATTTGTGCACTCAAATTGAATGTTCCCCCATTTGGGCAAATGCTATTTTTCTTTATAATCAGCTTAGTTTGGAAATAACCATACTTCTTACCTTTGCTAAAATGCTATTTGCTGAACCAGAGACATTTCCTGCATTAGTTTAAAACCAGTAGGGACTGTTCGGATTCCTACTCCTTTGCCTCTCATCACTGATTCTAGCATGTCCATAAGATGCTTTTGTGTTTCTAGAATTCTTTGTATTGCTGAAATCATATCACTGGTAATACCATGCCTCTTCATAATATGAATGACTTGCAAAAACATCTCACTACAATCTGGCCTATGCATAGGCATTGGTAGCCCAACTGAGAGCCAGTGACTGGACCTGTTTGGTCCAGTAGCGGGATGCTCTGAGGATGGAGCTAGACGAAAAGTGAACTCGTGGCTATGTTTTTGCATTTTCAAGTGTCAAATACTTGTCTGCACCTTTGAGGTTGAAATGGAAATATGGTTTCTCCAGGATTGGTTTTTCAGTTAGAAAAGCACAAGTGTGACCTTCAGAATCTATCTAGGAATACCAAATGGCCACATGTCTGGAGCAAGTCACCACCTTATATCAACTGCTTTTACAGACCTGGATATACCGTCAGCATAGTCAATCTCTCAGGAGCCCTGGGAAGAGAGAGGAGGGACACAGTCATTGGCATCTGTGTTTTGTGCTTGCTAATTCATTACAAAAGGGACATAAAGGTGTCCTTCACTGTGTTTTTAATCTTTGACATTCTTGCTTGTATTGCAGAAGAAGCCATTGAAGATGTTGAAGGACCCAGTGAAACAGCTGCTGATCCAGAGGAGATTGCTAAAGACCAGGAGAGTGCAGGCGAAAAGGACCAGAGCAAGTGGACAGGTAGTATGTATGGCTGCCCTTGAGTCCTACAGTGCTTCTCCCCTGGAAGTATGAGGCCAACAGGTCAGGGAATGGATGCTTCTGTAATCAACTCTGAGAAACTACGTTGGCTGGACAAGTAGGAGAGCAATTTTGCTTTGCTTTTTTGAGTGGTCACTTTCAATCTTATTTATTAAAGAGTTTTTAAAGTTATTTTGGCCCTAAAGCCAACTTGCATACAGAGCATCTGGGTATCAAGCTCTGTGCTAGGGAATTCTGGGTTTTTGAGGTCTTATTTCTTGGGTAGCTCATCAGTGTTGTTTTACTCTTTCTTTTCTTTTTCCTCTGTCAAAGGTCCAGCAAAGAGATTTGTCGTGGGGAGGTTAAAGTCCTGATTCTCAGCCTCAGGGTTCACTAGAGGAGTTAGCAGTGAAGGGTGATCTCTGCCTGCATTTGGGGGTCTGGGCAGGGCCTGCATGTTCTTCATGTGCTGCTTTCCCCCAGGGCCAGCACCCACATGCTGCAGTGCACCTCTAGGGCAGATGGGCAGTGCAGCCAGGTAGGAGGACATCTTACCAAAGGCAGAAGAAATTGAAGAGCACAAGATAGGAAATGCTATTTTTGGAAAATCTGGTGTTCGGAGAAGGGAAACAGCCATTTCTCAAGATGATAAGATTTCTGTGTTGAGGGAAAGAAGAGCTGAGACAAAGAAAAAAGCTCAGATTTTCTGGGGAGGAGCAAAGGCATTTCTGAGAAGACAGATAAGTCTCTGAGGAACCACCACAATAATAAGAAGAAATGATATGACAGGCAACAGAAATTATTTTATTTGGTCAATCTAATTATTACTGTCATTATTAATATTGCAATACTTGCATGTTTTTTTTTTTTGAGAAAATATTTACCTTCTAAGATCCATATTGGTTGGGCCTTTGTTACTTTTCCAGGCAAGACTGTTCTTAAATCATGTTCAGTGTTGGCCTTCACTATTTAAACAAGATACTGAATCTTGGAGAAAGGCCAGAGGAGAGCAATGAAAATGACTGAAGGCTGAGAAATACTGCCTGGGAGGAGGAGCTGAAGAAACCGGGGCTATTCGGCCTGGAAAAGAGAGAGTCAAGAGGCAGCATAAAGGCTCCCAAATCTCAGGAGGGATCCAGCAGAGGCTGCGACACGCTGCTGTTCAGTGTTTCCTGGGAGACAGTGATGGGCCAGAGCCACAGCTGAATGAATGGAATGGAGAGGGTTCCAGCCAGATTTCACCATCCATGCGCTTGCTGGCCCTTGTGAACTAGGTTCTGTGGGGCCCAGAGGCCTGTCCTTGAGATAACTCTGAGGGCTGGGGTCAGGCATGCTGGGGAGGATTTGTATGGTAGGAGCAAGGTGGACATTGGACATCTGTGCTTAGTGGGCCCTTGGATGTAGGAGGAGGGATTTCTGTCCATATTGCTCTGCCTGCACCGAGACCTGGGTTTTTGCTACAATATTAAGGGAGCTAAACAAATGGTTCTGCTGGCAATCAAATATCCGACTGGAGGAGGTAAACAGGGGAGAGGATTTCACTAACAGTTTAAAGACTGAGTGACCTTCTGGGCCATCTGTTTGTTGTCACAGTTGAGATGGTTGGTTTCGAATCATGACTTTGCCACATACTACTTGTGTGACTTTGCGTAAGGTCCCTTTACCTTTCTATGCCTCTGTTTCATCACATGAGATACAGATTAAAAAATAGTACCTATTGCCATAAAGTTGCTGCAAGGAATATTTGAATGTGGGAAACATATGTGCAGCCTATAGTAAGCTCTGTGGTAAGGAGTTTGTTTAATAGCATAGTTGAATAAGATGAAGCAAACTAAATAGCAATTTTCTCTTTGGTCCTCCACTTGAATGTAAGACTGATGTCTAACAGCATGTGGCTTCTGGGGATCTTGAAAAGCTTGCAGAAACAACATGCAGGGGTTTAGTAGGATCATGTAAATAATATATGGTGCATATATTTCCTGTATTCCGTGTGCTGAGTGCTACGAAAACAGTGATAAGTAGCCACTGCTTGCAAAGCTCCTACTGTGTGTAGTCCCCTATATCAGCATCATAAAGATGTGCTTCTCCAGTCCTTACAGCCAGGATACGACAGGCTTTGTTGGGGGCAATTCAGTGAAATCTTATTCACAGTGTTTATTATTCAGTGGGAATATGTCTTCATAGTGCTAGTGGACGCAATCAGGAGACTACTAAAAGACGTAAAATGAGTACCATAAAAATGAATATCTTTAATAAGTCTTCACTTTCTCATGCATTTATTCAAGCAACGGGCTGACTTAATCTTTACCTACAAAAGACAGAGAGAATGAATACGAATGAATGAATAACTCATAGAGGTGCACCTTGCCAGCTATACAGTAGTGGGAAGAGAAGGGAAAATTCTTTCCTGATTCCTGCAAATGATCCTCTTTTGACCCGAAGCATAATTTTGTCTATAGCGTCTGAGTATGTAATGACAGGCTTTATTAAGGTACTTGGGCCAATTTGATCCTGGAATCAATACAGGTGCCAGCAACCTCTTCTGAGCTTTCTTTGGAATCCTTAGTATTTTATATAAAATATCTACGTTTGTTCCATTTACTCCCTAAATTGAGCTGTTCCTAGCTGATTAAATGTGATGGGAAGTGCTTCCTTGTGGCAAATAAATAGTGATTTCACAATTTGTTCTGTTGATTAGTGGCTGCTCATGATGCAGATTAATAATATTTCAGATGGGCCTGGATAATTGGCATTTTCTCAGCTATTGATTTTGTTTGTGGGGTTTGGGGGTTTGTACAGGAATGGGTAATCCTTACTAAAACTTTTTATTTATTTATTTTTTATCGGAGTGGGACTCCTGACTGCTGTTTCAGATATCCCTCTTCGAGATTCTTTTATTTAAATGTGTGTCACCTTGGGTGGCAACAAGATAGTGATTTGAATCACAGCAGGGTCAATTCTGTGATCCACGACTGAGTCCCAATTTGGTACAGGGCACCGGGCAGAGTTCCACTGGTGGCAAGTTCGGTGAGGCTGTGCCTTCAGCAAGTACAGCACTCTACCAGGGACTTCAGGAATGCCTCTCATCGTAGGATCAGAATTACTATAGACCAGCACTGTCCAGTGGAACTTCCTGTGCTGAAAGAAGTGTTCAGCATCTGAGCTGAACAATACAGTGGCTACTAACCACATATGGCTATTGAGCGGCTGAAAGGTAGAGGAACTGAATTTTAAATGTTATTTAATTTTAATGAATTCCAATTTAAAGCCACATATGCAGCTGTATATACTCAAAAAGAACAAAACAAGCCCTGAAAGACTGCATCACAAGTGTAACATTATAGGTCTTAAGGTTGCATCAAGCTCTGACTTCATCCTAGGCACCATTTGATGCCTGTTCTTCCTGGCAAATGTGCCCAGATGGCTCACAGCTGCGCAGGTATTGCTTCCCACAGCCCTTGAGTCAGCCAGGTGGACTGAGGGCTTCTGATGCAAGATCAGTTGCAGCTTAATCTGTTTATCCCAGTTTACCATGATGGGAAACAAAGCTGGGAAGCCCTGCTTTCTATGCATGACTGTATCTCATTTGAGTCTCACCCCTACTCTGTGATCTAGGCATTATCCTCTTCCTCCCTCCCACCTCTGCTGTTCTGCAGGTATGGAAACTGAGCTCTAGAATGGTATACAAATAGGTTCAGACTTGCGTACTGCTTTGCCACCTACTCAAACCTAGGATGCAGCACAAGCCCTGACCAGCATGCTGTACCATGCTCTGAGAATGAGTGTGCAGTCTCATCACCTCATCTGGCTTTCCTATTTTAGCCCAAGGACTTTGCACTTCCCCAAGGTTGTGCAGTGAGAGGAGTATACAACAGCCATTTATGTGTTCAAAACAGAACTGGATTGGCAGCCAGCAATGTGCCATTTCATGAGTCGGTGCCATGCTCAGTCTGACAGCAGGCTGGTGTCATAGGAAAGATCTCATAGATTTGGAGTTAGGAAGTCCATCAGCTAGTGAATGATCTTGGATAAGGAACTTGGCATTCTGGTAGCTTGGGGTATCTGATTGTGAGACATGAAAGTGACACCTCCTAACCTCAGCCACCTGCAGGTACTGTGATGCTGAGCGGTGGCACAATGACAAGCCCTTGGTAAACAGGGGTGCATTTAGTCAAGGTAACAGTGAAGCTTGGTCCTGGGCCCATAGTAGGGGAAGGGGTGAGAAAGACAGAGGAATGTTCTTTGAAGCAAAGACTGTTCCCTAATGCACAGTTATTTCCACTGTCCAACTTTGTGGTTTTCCCTTTCGAAATGGAAAAGTGACCCTTGTTGTCCTTGTTGTCTTTTACCAGAGTGGATTTGAATGTGTGTGTTCTAGATTGAAGAGCCCCCAGTGCCAGCCACTAAACAATGATTAATGCAGTGATTAGCCAATCAATCATTAATTGTTGTAAATTAAGTGATATACAATTAATGTGATACTTTATCACCAATAATTAGGGGGAAAAATTGAACTCTTGGCAAAGAATCATAGCAAGATGGTTATTTAAATGCTGTAGCTGCCATGGTTTTTAGCCACAGAGCACCACACTGGGTGTAGTTAAGGCAATTTGAGACAATGATGACTGGGGGGTATTGGTGCTTTTTTAAAGGGGCAGGGGTGGAAAACTAGCTTGGCTTAAAATGACACCATGATAAAGTTTCAAAAATCCCTACCCGATGTTCATGTGTATATCTCTGTAAAATTTTCAGTTAGAAATGTAGTTTGAGTGTTTTCTAGAAGGGCCTGCAGGGATTTTTATTTTTTTATTTTTTTTTTAAATCCAAGATGCTCACCCAACACAGAGCAATTAGTGCAGTGGAGCGTCCCTGATTTGAATCTATGGAAGATTGCTGTTAAGGGAGGTATTAATGGGCCGGCAAGGTCTGGGCGACTGTTAGGGAAGAGTGTGTTTATGGAATATGGTGCTGGCAGGCATGATTTCAATCGGATTTGACATGTTTAACATAAATGTATAGTGTACAGCTCTTCCTGCATATGAATAATTCCTACAGGACCCACTCCCTTTCTAATTACTGAGGCTGAAAAAAAAAGCAGGTCAGGCACATCCTGGTGGAAATCTATTACCAACCCTGGCCATCCTCTCCCTGTTGTTTACAACTTTGTATAAATAGAGATGCCATTGTATGAGGAACTTAGTGCCTGAAATGTAATCTGTGATAGAGAATGGAAAGGGACTGGAAAAAAGAACACTGCTTCTTCCCACCCCACTTTAGTCAGGTCTGTAAAGATAAAAGAAGGTATTTGCTAAGAGAGGAAGCATTGTATTAGGAAAAGCACTGGTCTAGTATGAATTAGAAGCCCTGAGTTCAAGGCCTCATTCTGCCACTGTAATTACCTGCATAACCTTCAGCCTCTGGACCTCAGTTTCCAAGTCTGTAAAATGACAGGATGGACTTAGTGGGTTCTTACAGTTCCAAAACTTCATAAGTATATAATTGGAAGAGGTGCAGCAGCAGAATAATTTAAACCTCAAACAATATTATTAGAGTTATACACTGGTAACTTTCAAAGATTTCCCTAGTCTGTGGCTAGTTAATAAGCTTGGATTTAAAGGCTAAGTAGAGGGTTCAGATAGGCTTTATCCACAGAGATCAAACAGCAAGTACCAAATTGGTGGTTTTCCATGGGGTATCATAGCATTACATGTGCTCACCTCATCCTTCGTTAGTGTGACCATCGCACTGCTGGCGGAGATGCTGTGATGTGGACATCAGTGGAGGGGTTCCTAAATTCTCATGTGAGTGCCACCAGTGTACAGCCTCGTGTGGCTGGAAGCCAGGCCATTCACTACCACCACTCTGCTGTGATGGTCATGTGGCCTGACTCTGTAACCTTCAGACACATGTGCCATTTCTCTCTGTCTCTCAAAAGTAAATTTGTCTTCACTGAGGGTGCCTGTAAGGGAATGCTGGGAGCCCGGCTTGCACAGCCCCTCAGTGATTCGCATTCCTGCTAGTGGAAACTGTTCCTGGTTTTACGTTTTCACACACATGCGGATTGTGCAGCTATGTCAGCTTTTCCAGAGCGTACCCGTTCCCTGCTCTCCACTCTTTTTTTTTTTTCCAGATCACTTTAAGTATAACTTGGCTATGTAAAGTCACTGCAGGCAGAAGTCTGTCTCACAATTGAAAACAAACCATGAACTATTTTTATGTGAGAAGTAAAAATAGATAGAGGGTGTGGTATATATCTGGACTTGCTTGAATTCCAGTAATTCAGAGGCTTTAGCTTTGAGTTCTAGAAGTATCATATGTAATCACATACTTATGGCACAATGTAATGAAAATTATCAAGATATAGACAAGGGACAGTAAAAATGTAAATTAAGGAGCAAATCACGTTCATCCTTATAGAAAATATAGATTTGCATATGATTCTTTAAAAGGTGGCTATGATAATCTTCCCTGTTTTGCTCTAGTTTTAGCTTTTGTGCTGATGGAAAGACACCTCTGGTATTAGAATCATGATCAGGACTTCTTAAAAATATACCATAGGCCTTTCTCATGATATGTCAGAGTACTGGGCTCCCCTATTTTTCTTGGGTGAAATGTTATCTTTATTTTGCAGGCTACAGAACTAGTGGAACTAGTGAAACCCATAGTTTATGAACTCCTGGGTACCAAAGCTGTGATCAAAAACCAATTTAAAAAAAAAAAAAAAAAAACAAAGAAAAACAATAACAACAAATCCCAGTTTTCCATCTGGGTCAGAGGTATACATGATATGTTTATGCATATTATAAAGCCAAAGGGCTTTATAAAGCCCATATTATAAAGACAAAGATTTTTTTTTCCATCTATAAGACCAGAAGAGAGAATCTGTAGATACGGTACTTCTCTAATTGTCACACAACTATCGACTGTTTATGATCAGGGATGCTGTGACATTTGTTGGATTTTGTAATCGCTAGCACTTAGCAGGTGTTTAGTATCTTTCAGGTGTCTCATTAGCAAGCAGGTGGTAAAATCAGATGACATAAATACTTTCCAGCCCAGATGTTTCTGCTTTGTGAACATCAAATCCATGGGCTAGTAGGATTGTTCTATGTTGCTGAATGGGAATGGTAAATTTAGAGTGCTCATACTCATCCTAAAAAGCAGGCCTCTTTCTCCTCTTCACTCTACAGTCTTATGCTTCTACATGGACCTATATTATTTCCCTGATGTTTCTCAGAATGACACCATAGCAACAAATGTTCGAGCTCTCACTAGACTTTGAGGTAGGCTGCTTGTTGTCTGCTCTTTCACAAGCCTTATGGACACCCTCAGCGTAGACTGATAGATGATGAAACTGAAAGTTCAGTGTCGTCGAATCACATGCTTGGAGTCACACAGCCAGGATTTGAACAAGGGTGCAACCAGCACTGCAAACCATTGTACTTCAGGGCTGGGGATTTAGCTCAGCAGCATAAGTGCCTTCCTGGCAAGCGCACAGCCATGAGTTCCATCCCCAGTACCAAAAAATAAACAAAAAAACAACCACCATTGTACTTTATTTAACCGGGAGAACTAGCACTTTCATGTTAAGGAAACTCAACCACAGGGAAGAAAATGAAAAACATCCCTTCCTAAGGAGTCTCTAAGGGTGTGGGGGAGCCACCTCCTTGCCCCTGACACAGATTACTTACCCCTGGATTTTGAAGTGCTATAAACAAGCCAAATGTGGGGACTCTGGAGACTGGGAGAAACATTGCATCTGTGCTGTACAATATACCAAGGGAAGCTGATTCCAGGCTTCTTTGCACTTTAAACCAATAGGGGAAAGTGAAGAAATATCCCTATTTTCCAGTCTCCTCACGGGTCTGAGAAAAAATTCTTTAGTAGGTCTTGGGGAAAATTGATTTATCAGGATAATAAGAAGTTATGTCCAGCACTTCTTTGTGTCTGTCACCATACCAGACACACACCCAGATCTTAGGTGTTTGTTTTCACAAGTTTGATTTTCTTAAAATTTAGCAACTTGGGAAGCTAAGTTTGAAATGGAAAAAAACCTTGGAGTATTGTCACATTTTACTCTAAAAGTCTGTGCCTGTTGGGACCCAGAGAGCTTACCTAACCTAATTAATGTTTAATTTGATGGTGACTTAATAAGCTTCTATTAATTAATTTTGGCCTGGTCCCATGACTGGCAGTACCACTGGTTTTGACATGTCTTACACCTCTGGGCATTTTCCTGTTTCAGTGCAAGGATCTCTAAGGTCTTTCCCACTCTCGTTATCTCCAGGTCTGTGGTCACTCCAAGCCAGAGAGCAGTGGGATAAGTGTGGAACTCAATGTATCCTCCAACTGTGGTCACAGCTGCAGATGGCATCTGGGCAAAACCCAGAGGAGGACAGGTCCTTTGGGGGAACTTATAAGAGGCCAGAGGCAGACAGGCTGACTTAAGTACTGCGAAGTCAGGAATCAGAAATACTTATCAGGTCCCCCATTCCTGGCATGATCTGGGCTTATGGTGGTAGCTTGGGTCTGGAAGTTACTAAATAGACCAGCAGCTAACACTGGTTGAAATAGCTCATTCACAAACCTGACACAGAGGGAGCAAAGTATCTTGAAACTGTAATGCAAGATGTCCTTTTGGGAGCTCAAATCAGTGTAGTTAAGCAGCCTTATGCATATTTCAACAAGGAATTAGCACAACAGATTGATGTCTCTGATGTAGGGCTTAGTACTATTTTCTCCCCAGTGATGTAGAGCAAGCCGCAGCATCCACCAGTCAGCATGGGCCCACCATTCGACCTCAAGGCTTCAGGAGCATACCAGAGAGGCAGCTTGCTGGGAAAGCGGTTGGCCCCACAGCTTGGCACCTGACCCCCCACTCCCAAAGTGCTGACTTGTGCACCTGGGGGCTAAATATGATCTACACATTCTTCGAGGCAGAAGCAAAGGTAGTGTTAAGCTGGTGAGGCCTACATGTGCCCAGATCAGGGTAACCTGCATTAAAAAAGCTGCTTCCTGTTTGTGAAAGGTGGAAAGAGCCCACAGCTATTTGTCCTCTTCTTGTAGAGGTTCTGCAGGACACATGGGAAGAATGGGATTTCTGTAAACAAAGCAGCCTGTCTTTATTCTGGATTACATTGCTGGCAATACATAGAGATTATTCCTTCTGAATTTCTGGCTTTGAAAATGTGCCTGCATTTGTTAGTAGAGTGAGCACATTTAATCCTTCACTTTTGGCCTGAAGGAGAAGACATCTAGGCTTAGAGACCAGGCCTGCCCTTGCTTCCCAATGTACATGAGAGAGTCATGTGCAGATTTATTTGAAAGTGGACTCAGATCTGCCCTGCTTGCTGAGTCCTCTCGTTTAATTCTAGTCAGACCACAAGGTGATGTAGCTCCTACCAGTTAGAGAAAGCTTTGGCTCTGGCAGCTGTTCTCAAAGTTTGGTCCCTGGAACGTCAGCATTACCTGGGAACTTACTGGAAATATAAATTGTGTGACTCAGACCCACTGATCAGAAACTCTGGGGTGGGGCCTGTGGTCATTGTGGTAATGAGCCCTCCAGGGCATTCTGATGCATTGCGGAGTTTGAGAGCCTCAGGGCTACAATCTCACTGACAAATAGAAGGTTGTGAGACTTGTTTCTTCCTGTAACTGGACAGAAAGACAGAAGAGGGCCCTGGAAGACATCCTGAGTCTTGGCATATGTAGTCATGGGTGGCAAGATTGGGGGTGAGAGGGAGGAATGGCCAGAGAGGCAGGTCACAATGACAAGTGATTGAAAACTGGAACTCTTTAACTAGACTGGTTAATAATTAACATCTAGGTAAAGGGTACATGGACCCTCTCTGTACCTGTACTGTCCTTGTCAAATTCTTGTGAAACTATGATTTATTTCCAAACAAAATAATAATACCCAAGAGCTACTGGATTTTATCAAAGCACTGACCTATTTCATTCACATTTGAATTGGAGAAGTTCCCCTAACAGTTGTCCTCATCTGTAGTATAATTCAAATTTTCTTTGAGATCCTTTCTAGAAACAAAAAGTCTAATGCAATCAATAGGTCCTGCCATACCTGTGTTAGCATAATTTTCCACTTTCTTGGGTAGATGGCTGTACTTCTCTAAATGTTTTCTAGAAATGTGCAGAGCAACCTGGCTTGCAGTTCCATTCCTAAGAGTGGGACTGTGTTTTGATAGAATGTTCTCAATCTCAGTAGGCTGGACAAAAAAAAGAAGCCCCAAGTTCCTTTCAGCCAAGGCAGGCACATCAGCACCTGCTAGGTGTTCACATGCATGCCTTTGCTTCCCATCAGGTCTCCTCAACTTCTCTTTTGAAACATCATTCATTCAGTGCCTGGTTAGAGGCAGAATGATACCATACATGTTTAAAGACCCAAGTCGGCAGCAAAGCAGAGGAAGAAACTCTTGTTGTCTGTATTAGGAGAGGAAGAGAATTTAGCTAAATCTTTGGTCATTTATCAAGTGTAGTCACTCCACAGCAGATATGAGTAAGAAAGTCCACTCTATCCTCCGGGGAAGGAATTATGAGCAAATACCAAGCTTAGCTCCTTTCCTTCTAAAATTTTTTTTTATTTTAAAGAGAATAAAACAAAACAAAACAAAGCAAATCAGAACAGAACAATGCAAGCAACTTGGCACTTCACAACAAGACAACAGAACATCAACAGTAGCTCCCATAATGTCTCTCTTCTTCAAAACAGCTGAGCATACCTTCACACACATTAATATCAAATATCAGAAAATAGTATAAAACCATTAAAAAGAATTGAAAGCATTACAGTACTTCAAACCCAAATAATAGGAAATGAACAATGGCTACTATAATATCTCATTTTTCTCAAAAAAGTTGTCCATACCACCACACATAACAAAATCAAATAAGCCACAACAGGATAGAACCAATGAAAACAAAAGCATGATAGGAATACAAAACAAGATGACAGGAAATCAGCAATGGCTACCATAATGTCTCATTTTCTTCAAAACAGGTGTTCATACCATCACACATAATAAAATCAAACAAAACAATAAAACCAACTATACAAATGAATGAAAGCATTGTAAGACTTGAAAACAATAGGAAACCACGATTACCATAATACATCCCATTGCCTGGCAAGCGTGAGATTGCCAGTTTGATGCCCAGTACCAAAAACAAAACAAAACGAAACAAAACAAAACAAAAAACTGATCAAATAGTATATCCCATTATGGTCAAAGTAGGTGCTCATACCATCAGGCAAAGTAAAATCTAACAAAACAAGACAGAATAAAACCAAACCTAACAAAATTGTGAAAACAATAGTTCAAGACAAGACAATAAGAAATTAACAGTAGTCACCACCTTTCCCTCCCAGGTGTTTCTTCCTCTATCACTCTTACAATAACCATTTTGCTTTTGGATCCCATTAATTCTCTGTTTCTTTTCTTTTTTTAAAAAAATTTTATTTAAACCAAACAAAACAGAATAAAGGGTAGCAACAATACAGAATTCCAAGGGAAAAAGGAAAAGAACAACAACAACAACAAAAAACACTAAGAAATCATTACCTGACAAATTACATACTGACATCTTGGAAATAGTTGTTCAAATTACAAAATTAAAACATGCAAAGTAGACATTCAGACAGTGAGTTAGCTCCACTTTCATTAACAGTATGAAGATCACCAAGTCCAGAAGCACAGAGGGCCTTCTGGATAGGCAGCTTTTTGGTGTTGAGAGGCAGTGTGAGGTCAGTGAGACGCTGAGGAGAAGGGCTATGAAAAGAACTCTCTAAATCTTTCATTTAACTGTAATTACCTGAATGATCATTTTCAGATTGGGTGAAATGTCTGTGTATCATGTTCTGTGGTAGCTATTCCAACTCAAACACTGATTATGGGGTCGTGTGGAAAAAATGTTTTCCCCTAGTCAATGGAGATAGATAAAACATTGCTGTAAATTTCTGGGGCAGGTGGCAAGCTGGTTTACGGAATGCAAGGCGATGAGAACTTCTGGCTTACGGAAAGTAGCATGAATTAATAATCATTTAATTGGCTCCTCCATTATGTTGCTGGTTTGGGAGATGGAAGTTTAGATGGAGGTGCTGTCAGTGGTACTTTAGCTAAGAGTCTGATGGTTGAGAAGTGGGGGTAGTGGCTGCCTTTGGACTTTTTGCAAAGATCAAATGTCAGGTAGTGTCCCACACACTCAGTGGGCTCACCTTAGGACCCCCAAAAGGAAGAGGATCAGCACTTTGGGTGACTACCATCTCCAAGTGCCATTTCACCACGAACAGAGGAAATGCAGAAGAAACCTCACAGCAGCAAGGGCAGCTCAATGTCTGCCCATGATCTTCCCAAGGGGTGTGTCAGGCCAGAGGCCTGCACCCCAGAATGTCCTCCATGCCAATAGCCCCATTGGTGTGCCAAGTGAGTAGATGTGTTTTGCTCAGGAAACAGCAACTAATTCTATCCATACTTTGGTTTTCTTGGAGGGCAAGTAGATGTTTTGGCTAATAATGAGAGGAGACTGGGTAGGTACCTTAAGGTTCTATTTTTACTTCATTTCCAATTTTTCTTCAGGTTTTTTCAGCTAGACTATGTTTTCCGTGGCTTCAGAATCTAGCTCAGGTCACCAGTCAAGAAATAAGGCATGCATGTGTTGGCATTAATTCTACTGGAATCACATGTGCAACTCTTTTATGTTTTCTGTGACCAAACTTCAATCCAATTTGGATTTTGTTAGTGAAGATTGGGATTGGCTGAGACTTTGTTCTGGGAAAATATGTATATCAGGTAAACTGTTAGGGGACCATGTATGTACACTGTGTTTCTAACATAGTTGGTCTCTTTTAAGCCCTCAGTGATGCTGCTGTTACATAGTCTTGAAAGCATGCCACTTGCTAAATAAAGTTTTGCTGCCCTTGTTTTAATTATTCTTTTGCATAAAGCCATTTCTTAAAAATTGCAAACAAAACTTACATGAATTTAACTATGTGCTTTCTTCTGTTCCCTAATGATTAGTATGAGAAGAGGGGTTACTTTTTAAATCATTTTTAGAGGTTAAATACTTCCCAAATATAATAAATATCAAAGAATATATGAAAGCTTATGTCTCTGTGCATAAATAATTCCCCCTCAGGAAGTTATGCATTGAAGACTGTTTCCCTTTGAATTTTTCCCCCTAAAATGTAGAAAAACCTGAGAAAATAAAATGGAGAATCATGAATCATGCTGGCCTTTTTTGATATTTGTCTTTGTCAGTCTTAATGGCCCGCGCATCACAGTTTCAAGGGAAGTGTTGACTCTTGGCCCAGAAAACTGAATTTGAATTTTGTGAATAGGGATATGCCTGTCCTGTGCAAGTCGGTTAGGACAACCGTAACCCCTGATGACCAAGCAGGTGCTTTCCTTTTGACTCCTTTAATGGTCTTTGTGGCAGGGAATTTGCAGTTCATGTCATGCTAAGTTTCATGTAGGGCCTGACCCAGCATTTCATTGTCACAATATCCAATTTACCTTGCTTTCTAGAATATGTCATCTACAGCACACTCATGTGATTCCTTACCACATTTTGATCCCCTTTGAAATGCCAGAAGCCCAGCATGTTGCCTATGAAAGATTCGTAAAGATTTAGCACATATTTTCATATGACATAACTGCCAAAATGAGAAAAACTGCTTTAACTGTCAAAGTAAAAATATGCCGCCCGATATTTTGCTCAGTACAGATCCAAAATTAGACAAGATCAGGTCTGTTCAGGGTGGTATAGCTATAGTGTGGGTCCAATTACCAACTTTTTATGGACAGCAGAATTTAAATAACCCATTTGATTGTAAATTTTTTTTTTTTTTGTACTGGGGATTGAACTCACAACCTCACTCTTGCCAGACAGGTACTTATATCACTAAGCTAAATCCCCAGTCCTTAGTTGTAATTTTAAAATAATGTAAATGCATTATAAACTTAGAAAATGGCCCATGATACTATCTCTTGAATACTACTAGCGCTTTTTTTTTAAACCAGCTTTTGTTTTAATACCTATTTTTAGTGTAATTGTAACTGGTGTGATTCATATTTTATCTTATTTCTTTTCTAATTTACGTTTGCAGTGATTTTTCCATATCACTTCACAGCCATCATTTTAATGTCTTCTAATATGCGATAGCATGGCTATACATTATTTACTTCCACCATGCCCTGTTATAAGATGAGCTACACTGTTTTCAATTCATTTTATCATTATAAAAACCACTACGGGTTGTGACCCTTCAAGTTGTTCGGGTTTTCGTTCCCTATATTTTGTTGCCAAAGATTTCACGTACTGATTGTTTAAACCCTGTCTTGTCTCTGGAGCACATCTATTTCCTTTTCACTAATGTGACATCATAGCAGACTTAGAGTGACCAGTAATTGATTTTTTAATGGTGTTTTCTATATTGTGACATCTCTTCTGAAGTTTCAGTTAAAGTTTAGAGAAGTCTTCAAAGCAGAAAACCGCAGTACTTTCTTTGTTGTTATTCATATAACCTCATTTCCTTTATGCCTACCATGTATGGTAGTGACAGAAGTAGAGTAGAAATTGATTTTGAGACTATGGCCCTTTTGAAGTTGTTCAGAGAAAAGCTGGAGAAAACCTCTGTCTGTCTGTGGCCTGTAATAAACCCGCATCTAGCATGTTGATGGAGAACTTGTACAACTCTTCGCCCATCTACAGAGACTATACAAACATGTCCTCACTGAGTCTTGTTAGGGATTGATGTGTTAATGTCTGCGGTCAAGCTAGGGAGTGGCCTGTGTCAGCTACGTTTAACCTAATTCTGGGGAACAGTGCCCATACCCCCTAGGGAAACACCATGAGATCCTAACTGGGTGTTGTTTATAGTCTGTTATAAGAATGGCATTAGTTCGTTTTAAGAGAAGGAGCTAGTGAGCTGCAGATGGCTAATGTCCACTTCCAGATAGATTTAGACAGATCTGATCTAATAAAGATGCAGTTTGTCTTGGAGAGGAGATAAAACCCCAAGTTTGTGCACCAGCGGATACAGTATTTTATGTTATGGTAGGGCTGTTATGTTACTGAGAAGAAAGAGGAATGTATGAATGAGTGCTGATTTTATTTTCTAAAATACTCTTTAATGGCTCCTTAGCTCAGGCTCACAAAAGAAGCTTTAGATTTCCAAAGCATTTTGGAGAGGGGTGTTAAATAAAGGTTTCCCTTTCAAGGGGGGCAGACAGTGGCTTCTGAAGCTGGAATTAGCTCTCCTCGGCAACCTCACCACAATTCATGCACTCAGGATTGAAGGAAGAGGATGGACTCTGGTTCTGTATGTAAACTAACACAGCACAGGGCTACTGCATTTGCTTTTCAGTTCCAAAATAGTGAGATAGATGATTTGGGTGATCTCAGTCTCAGTGCCCATGTAGTCACACTGTTGAGCCAGCAGTGGGGTGTGGTGGCAGGCAGGTGGAAGCATTTATAAGGAGGTATCATAATCCTGTGAAAGCAAGTGTCCTAACAGAAACAGGGTGGGGGGAGATTGACATAGACTGTTATTGCTTGGTTTGGTCTTATTGGAAGAAACAGCAGGTAAATGAGTCTTTTCCAACCATAAGCATGGAGCCCAGCCTAATGCTTACCAGTTGGAGGTGGAAATAGGGAAGGTGAGGGGATGATCATGACAAATAAACATCTAAGTAAGTATCCTTTTATACCACCCACCACTCACCATCTTTAGAATGGATTTGAAAAGTTAATGTACAGAAAGTAAGCTCTGAGCAAAAATAAAAATCATGGAGAACCTTCTGGAAGCAGAAGAAATTTAAGTCCCTGGAAATATTAAAGCCTGAAGTTGTGAGAGGGTTTAGGCAGGAGCCCACCACACTGCAAGGTCTAAAACCTGCAATGCAAGGTTCTGTAGGATCAGGTCTCAGGGGCCCAGGAGATGAGAAGTGGGCCTTGGGGGAACTGGTCTAGAATGTTACAGCACCTAGTTAATCGGTAGCCAGTCCATCACATTAAATTTCCAGCCGTCATGTATTACCTTTCAAGTGAAAATGAATAACTCCCATTAAGAGCAAAATGGGTTTGAAGTCGATTCGAGACAGATTAAAGTACTGTTATGAATCTGTGTGTTGGGAGGAGGAGGGGGTCTATGTGTAATATGCTTGTCCTTGTACTTTTTAAATAATAGATGTCCTCCAAACTTCTGTAGACCAGGTTACCAAGACACGGGGGTTAAAAGTCAAAAGATGTGCATTCTGGGAAGAGCATCAACTTCCTGGAATAGTTCCTATATTTGGCAATTGTTTTTCAAAATTATTTTGTAGCTTATTATTTTAATGAATAAAGTTGATTTTTGAAAATTATTTACTATTAAATTGCACATCTATAATGACACCACCTTAGTGTCCATGACAGAACAAATTTTAAAGTTGAACATCAGATGTACGTGCTAGACAACATAGACCGGGTGAGACAGGAAGCAATTTCACCAAGAACAAAAATTAGGCTTTCTAAACTAGTGACCTAAAATGCTGACTCACATTATTCATTAATGACAGGATTGAATATATGTACATATATATCGCCTCACTACCATTTTCAGGATTTCATTCTTCCTTATTGCTTTAACCAAAATCTGAAAGATGGAAGTTCCATGTCCAAAATAAGTGAAAGAGCACCCTTGGAGACTGACTGGGCTTTAGAATGACCAAATCTAACCATGTTGGGCCTTGTGTTTACACTGGAGGAGCCCTGCCTATCCTGATCAAACCCAATAACCTGGCTGTTTCCTCATCATAATCTTCCGGGGCCGTTTCTGTGCTTCAGAGAACTCCTTCCACCAACATCTCCATACCTACTTTTTGTTGTTCAAACCTCCTGTGCCTCTCCTCATTAATTGATGTTTTCATTTTTTTGATGGCGTGGCAAAAGGGGGTGCAGAGGCATGGTTGTGCAAGCAGATAGGAAAGTTTCCTTCTTATCACCCACTCTATGTAAATTCTTACATGTAAAGCATTGGCTCAATTATAACTTGGATTCTCACCCCACCTAGTTCCACTCCTTAATTATTTCTTCCCTGAAAGCAAAATGCTGAACCAAATCTTGATTTTTTTTTTCCTGTGTATTGCTATGCAGCTATTCCTTGAACCCATCTCAAGTTCTATAGGCTGCCTGTAATACGCTCTGTTGTGATTCTCAAAGGTGGGACAATAAAGTTGCAAACACATAGTTTCTTACATCTCTGAAGCAAAGTGTGTCTCATATTCAGATTGGCTAAGCAGTTGGAAAGATTTTGCCACCCACCCTCAGTTCTGTTGCCTCCCCCCACAGATAGAAGCCAGCAGACTGTGCTTAGAGGGGGGAAATTAGGCAAGACTAGATGTAGATTAATCCAACTCCAGAGCCTTTTATTCAATTTTGTAAAACCTTTTCCCAATGTTGTTGTTAAGGTAGTGACAGAAATTCATGGGGGGAAAAGAAACACTTGCTGCTTTACCAGCGTGCTTGATAAGTCAGTACGGATGTTCATCTTTTCTGAATTTTTGTGTTGTAAGAAAATCCTGTGCTATAAATGAATGTTGATTTTCACCCAAAACAAACCCTCTGGGAGCTGGCCTGGTCTGGCTACTACTGTATCACATCTTCCACTTTTTCTTCTAGCCTCATCCAGCCAACCAGAGAAGGAGCTGACGGATTCTCCTGCTGCCTCCAAACGCATCTCCTTCCCAGGTAGTTCAGAGTCTCTGCTGTCTTCGAAACGACCAAAAACATCTGAGGAGGTCAAACCGGAGCAGGTGAGACCAGGAGGCACTCTGTTGGTGGGGGTAGTGTTTTTACACCGGCGGGGAGTGAACCTGCGTATGGGTGGTCTTGGGGCAGAAGCAGTTGGTGGTGGGAATGACAGCTTCAGCCAGAGCGGTGGGTGTGTCCCCCACAGATGTACCAGTGCCCCTACTGCAAGTACAGCAACGCCGACGTGAACCGGCTCCGGGTGCATGCCATGACACAGCACTCAGTGCAGCCCATGCTCCGCTGCCCCCTGTGCCAGGACATGCTCAACAACAAGATCCACCTTCAGCTGCACCTCACCCACCTCCACAGCGTGGCACCTGACTGCGTGGAGAAGCTCATTATGACGGTAAGGTGGCCAAGAGCACGATCCCATGGTCTTTCTTCCTGCAGGAGTCAAAGGTGATGCAGTGACATGAACAAGGTCTGTGTTGTTGGAAGACAAAGCCAGTATAAAGTTGGAAGCGTGAGAAAGTCATCCTAGTTCTGTGACTTTTGTTCTAGTACCTGTGTTAGACTTGCATGACCATGGCCTGATGGTCACTCAGGGTGCTGTGTGTGTGTTTCTCGAAGCTCCTTCTCAGGCTAACCATTTACAGGAAGAAATCATACCCAGGTCCTCCAAAATTTTATGGAGCAGGTCATGATCTGGGTTGCTCTTATATTCATTATGTCTCATTTCATCTACATGACAAACCTGTCTTGAAAATGCCTGACATGTTCCCATTAATGGATAAGCAAACTGAGGCTCAAAGACGTCCACTGACCTGATACCCTTTGTATGTGGTAGAGCTGAAATTTGAACCCACATTTTCCAATTCTAGGTATAGCCCTATAACATAGGAGTTTCTCAGATGGATACTTGTTCTCAAGCGGGAAAGTTGTCAATTGGACATAACACATTGACTTATCCATTTGGCTTTGCACTTAAATATAATGCTGACATGCAAGTTTTGAAAGAATAACTAAATGGCCACTATAAATATGGCCCAAAAGGCTAGTATAAAGATTTAATTCTATTCCCGGGTTGTTGGTGCATGCCAGTAATCACAGTGCTTGGGAGGCTGAGGCCAAAGGATTACATAGTGAGTTCAAGGCCAGTCTGAACTATGTAGCTGTCTCAACCCCCAGTCCCACCCAGTTTAATTCTAATCATAATGTGAAAACTTTTCATAATACTACAGGGAGTGATGGTGCTCTGCTTTTGACCGTTTTGGAGCTACTAAGAAAGTCCTTTCCTGATCACAAGAGGGAAAACTGCCAAAGAGAATGATTGTCCCCTCTAACTTAGTATTACTTCAGCAGTGGAGTAAGATGAAATTAATTTGATCACCTTTTCATGTGAAGATTCCCAGAGAGGTAGCTTGCTCAGAATTCTGCATTGTAACGTGCAGGTCACAGACATATCACCTCTAAGCATTTTCTATGCCATCTGGTTATGTGCAGTTAATGAATAATATAAGTGGTATTTAGTCACAAGGAACATATAATTGATGATGTATCAAGAGAACTTTATCAGCCAATGGGAAACCCAAAAGTGACTACTATGAGCTTCCTTGTAGGTGGTTTTCAAATATGTATTAGCTTTCCATGAGCATTTTCACACAGGCAAAGTGAACTCTGTGGAAATATTCTCTGTAAGTTGAACAGAGCCTCCTCCTGTGGATGGATGTTTCCCTGGCATTCTTAGTAGCTCTGGAAATACCGAAGGGGTTTTTCCAGGCTGTGTCTGAGTTTCTAGCTTGTGGCCTAGAACCCTAGGAGCCTAAAG
Organism: Dolichotis patagonum; assembly: GCA_004027295.1. Classification (NCBI taxonomy): domain Eukaryota; kingdom Metazoa; phylum Chordata; class Mammalia; order Rodentia; family Caviidae; genus Dolichotis; species Dolichotis patagonum. The sequence continues at coordinate 39,528 of PVJX010002520.1, read as the reverse complement.
GAACAGAAAGAGGTGTGAAGAGGGAAGCATTTCAATACTTAATGATATTTTGCTTTTGCTCAAGAGGTTATTTTTGCTGTTTAATTTTGCTGTTTAATGTAAATCTGATGTAAGAACGGTGGCTTATAGTAATCTGGACAACTGGTTTACATTAGACAGTAAAAATTTATTTTTACATCCTTAGGGATCAGCATAGCATGTAAATTATATTTCAAATATCCACTGTCCTATTTTCATAACAGCAATAGCAAGGTACATTTCAAGTGGTAAGTCTGATGATCATTATGAATCTTCTTCATTTACCAACAAAGTCTTCAAGGGCAGGATATTACTGCTATGTTTGTTGGGAATTACCCACTAACCAGCACCTTTGCAAGCAGTGAGTCTCAACCTTTTTCAAGACTGATAAAGACAATACAACAGCCATCCCGGGCTATTCTATACCCACTAAAAGTTAAGAAGCACTATTTCAGGTCCTCCATCGAGTATTCTGCAAATAACAAAATTGCATGTACAATGCCAGGGACTATAAGGATACATTCAGGGAGCTGGCTAATAAACTCCATTCTTGAGCCCCTTGCAACATAGTTATATAGAAGAAACTCCTCCCTAAAAAGACTGTGCTTGGTATGTCTCATAGAAAGCCCTGTTTCCTTATCTATCCACAGTAGGCAATGCGGATGCTTTCTAGACATTTCAGAAAAGTGTGCAAATTGTAGGGAATGTGCTAGTTATAAGAAGTCAGTTTGCCAGGAACAAGAGAAAGTTAGTGGATTCTTAAAGTTGATACTTACGAGAAATGTTGAAAATATAGCCATGTAATGTCCTTTTTACCTAAAAGTGAAGGATAATTTCGTACAAATCCTTACATAGGAAGGTGGAGTAATGGCTGTCGGTGTTGAATTGGTTTTCCTAGTCACCAAAGTGGTTTGCTTTGGGCCCAATGATGCATTGGCAATTCAGTCTTTCAGTTCAGCAGGGAAAGAACAACAACTAATGCCAGAGGGGAGTTTGTGGCCATACTCTAGGGGAACCTGGAGTCCCATTTGAGGGCCGATGCCTGTGTCCTTCTTCTGAAAAGTTTGGTGTTAAAATGTAATTTGTGGTGGTTTTACAATAAGTGATTATAATAAACCTGTGGTAAAAATCATGCTCTTGGTGGTTATTTTACTCTTATTTTATTAGAAAATTGGCCCTTGGAAAGTATTGGTTAGGCTTTCTGATGATGTATCTGTTTGTTTGTTCCCAGCCAACTATAGAGGAAGAATCTGTGAAAACAGTCTGATGAGAAATGCCCCTCAAATCAAAGCTCCATTTTCTAAGCCATTAAGGAGCAACCAGTTTCTGGTCATTCATCCTTCAAGAGAAGAAAGTAGTGCTTGCTTTTTCTCTGAATGGCAGTGTGAGGAGTGAATCTTCTTTTTTACCTAGTAGGTTTGGCTGAATTAGGTATCTTTGGCTGCAAAAAGGAAAAGCTGGCAAAATCTCCCAGATAGGTAATTCTTGGCAGACATGGAATGTGTCCAGGGTATCTAAAACTAATAAATTCTGGTAATTTTTTTTTTTTCTTTCAAAGTCCAAAGTGTCAGGATCTAGCTTGAATTGGGTTTCAGTCCCTCTCAAAGTAAATTCCAACCTGAAAAATAGAAATAGATTACTTTCTACACAATGTCTTCCCGTTCAGTTGTAAATGGAGAACGTTTTGAGGAGGCTTCATTTAATAATACCTTATCAGACAGCTTTCAGGAACCTGCAGCGTCTAATATGTCTGTTGCTATGGTAACAGCTGCTTGCTTATGCTCTGCATCTCATATCTATGTCTTCCATGGGCCCCTTCTTTTTACTGATGAGGGGGCTTGAAAAATATAATCCAGTAGGAACAATTGCAGGGCTGGCCTTCCACTATGGAAACTGCACTTGTTTTCCTTGTCCTGTTGGAACCAAGAACTCCAAATAGTATCTTTGCACATATCATAGGAAAGAAGGAAATCTATAAAGCTTAAAGGAGATGAGTTAAGTATTCCTCCACACCTGGTTAGGCAGCGCCTCCCTACCCTCGTATGATTTTCACAAATATTTAAGTCTCATGAGTATTTGCAGAGAAGATGGAGATTTCAGGTTGGTGTAAGACATACAGGAGGTACTACTCTGTGCTCTTATTTTTCCAGTCTTTTAGGGAAGAGCTTTGAGGGCATGGGGCACATGTTTCTGGCCCCTAAAAGAGAATGAGAAAGACCACCTACCATGCGTTTCAATACTCTTAAATTATTCTAATTGATCACTGTCTTTCTAAGTGACAGGACATACCACTGGGATGCTGGATCATTAATATGGGGAAATTTTCTTTGTTCCTTAATCACTTAACAAAATAGGACCTTACAGTGGAGATGAGTATTGGGTGCCAGTCCAAAAATCCTTTTTTCTGTCTTTCTAGTTCTTATGCCTAAATTTTTGTACATGCACAGATTTCCTTTCTGTGCTCCTGGCCCTACCCTGCCTGCTGTGTTCTCTGCATCCCTCGTTTGGGAGCAGTGGTTTGCCTCCTGTGATCTTCAGTCAGTGTCTGTGACTCTTTGCGCTCCATGTGTGACTGTGCTCTGTGAATCTCTGGGACAGGCTGGCCACCTGCCCCCCCTCCACCCCATAGGGACTCTCGGATGGCCCTGGCCCTAGGGCTGTCACACCCACCTGGGTATCAGCTCTTTCACTTTGTCTCCATCTCAGAGGAAAGTAATGAAAATAATCGGGCTTCATTAATTCCAAGCCCTGTGAGATGATAGCCATTTGGAGCCTGTTTGCCAATTAGATGGTCTAAATTAGAAGTGACCTTGGTATACTGCCACTGCTTGCCTCTCTGAGTCTAATGAAGCTTTTCTCTCCAATTCATTCTCTTCCTTAGCTCCCTTCTCTGTGTGTGTGCACACATGTGTTCTCTGTCTATACCCCGCTCCCCAATCGTTCTCATTTTCAGTTTTTAAAAATTTCTGGCCATATGAATGTTAGCACAGCCTGCATTTTTTTTCTTGTGAATTTTATGTATGAAAAACAACTGCATAAATTACACAGAAGCCTTTTTAGAAAGAAGAGGGATGGGAGAAGTTTGTCAGTGGGTACAAAGTTAGTTAGATACCAGGGATACATCCTTGTGTTCAATGGCACAGGGTGACTACAGTCCACAATATTGTGTATTTCAAAAAAGTAGAAAGGATTTTGAGTGTTTCCCCACAGAAGTATACATATATGGAAAAGTGTACAAGTAAGTATCAACTTAAAAATGAAGAAATAATTTTTCACAAAGGAGATGAGACAAAGGGGAAATCTAGGTCTTTTAGACCTGGAGGCCCAGTGCCCAGCTTGCACATGCTGAAGGCAGTAAAAGGGGGGCAAATCTCAAACTACTGCCAAGAGGTGCCCTGGTTTGCTGGCTGCATGAGTGCAGAACCAGCTGGTGAGTGAGCAGCTGTCTAGGAATCTAGAACAGGGGAGGAGCTGAGCACCTAGGCTCTCACTGGAGCACGCAGCTTCGGCTGTAACACTAGCCTGACCCCTCAGCCCTGGAAGTTTTAATTTGATGCTTAAATCTTTTTGTATAGAACCAATACCTCATCCACAGGATATGAAGACTAGCTAGGTCGGTGCCAGCAATGTCTGTGCCTGAGGCTTCCCCTCTTTTTCCCCCTCTCTCTGAGGTGCTTTGTTCTATTGATTTTCCCTGAAAAATCCTTGACAAACTTACTTTCACTTGCAAGAGGGGGCCTTCCCAAAGACACTCTCCCCTAGAAAGCTGTGCCAAGACTGAGGTGCTAACTGGGCTCGACACTTGCCCTTAAAAACAAAACAAAACAAAACAACAAAAAACCAAACAAACTCTGCCTTCTAGCACATGGGATATTGTTGGCTGCACTGATTTAACCTGGGCCAGTCAGCCTTGAATTCACATGAATAAGCCTATCAGAAGTCAGCGGGTACACAAAGTTAAATTTGGATGTTGTACAGGGAGTGAGCTGGCACTGTATTCTTTCTAATTCCACCTTCTCTCAAGAAAGAATAATCAGCTGCAACCTCTCCCAGATGTCGTGGAGGGGACCAGAACCACATCTAAGACTCTGGACTCTATACATACCCTTGGGGGCTTGGTGGGGGGGGGTCTATTCACCTCATATAATCTTGAAGGGTAGTAAGTTATAATCCAAAATAGTGCTGAAACAAACTAGCAGGAGGTTGGAACTAGGTATTTATGAACCCATGGTTGCTTCTCAGTTGATCAAGGGTAAATTCATTTGAATCCATGGATGATTTCCCTCCAGGGAGCCTATGATTCTCTGAAATTGTCTGCAGTATTGTGTGTGAAAGCATTTTTCTAGGAGTTTGCAACCTTCATCCAATTTCCTAAGGGGTTCTTGGCCTCAGAAGGTTATTCTGGATGGTGAGCTTCTTGAGGGTCAGGGACCTTCTCCTGCTTGCTCTCTGTATCTTACAAGCAGGTAGCACAGGAACTCTGTCTAGTGTTTAGGAAATGGAGGTCAAATGAATGGATGAGCAGAGTTACTTATGGCTAACCCTTCCTTCTCAAATTGCTTAAGCTTGAAGATTTTGAGCATCAGTGGGGGACTCCTTTGTTTCTGTTATTACATATGAGAATTGCTTAAACTGCAAGCATTTCTCCTATATGACACGAGAGCTTTTTACTAGTTAGGAAGATGTTGGAACCATTGTTTCCAAACTTTCAGCACCCCACCTTAATTGATCATTTCTTCTCGTGTTCCCATTACCTCTGCATACTCTGGAGGGAAAGTGATATATTCAAAAAAGGTGGCAAGAAAACACATAGTATCTACATCACCCTTTGCCCAGCTGAGACCAGTCTTGAGACCTAAATGCTGAAAAAGTAATGATACTAATCGATTGCATTTTCTTAACTTAAAGGACTTGTTAAATCTATTTTAATAGTCTCATGCCCAGTGGTGAAGAGTATGGGAGACATAATTGCATGTGTTCAGTGTTTACGGTTGTGCTGATTATGAGGATAATTCTGTTCTGTGGGCAGTACAGTCAGTGTGTAGGTGTTTGAACTGATTATGTATTAGCAAAACCTTAGAATTTTTTCTGTTTGGCTTTGAGTCCATAGCTGGGGAAGTGGGTGGAGTAAATTTGGGCAAATAGAGAAAAAGCAGGGAAGAGCAGAGAACGGCACATGCATGCTCCCTGTGTGGGGACACTGGTGGTAGGATTCAGTTATTTGAGGACCTTTGAAAGGAGGTCCATTTAGATTGTGCTGTTACCAACCTGATTATGTGTTACCTCTCATAAAGGTACATGCTTCAGTCTCCTAGTGAAAGGAAAATGCTTTACAGAATGCATTTAGCACAGTTGAGTGAGTGACTTTACCATTTTCATCTGGCCATCAGAGACTGTCTAAGACAGTCCGAACCTTCCGTGCAGCCTGGTAGCCAGATATTAGCAAACAAAGACAGTGTCAAGGCAAGTGTTGAGGGAACTCTGTCTTTGGGGATCTGTTTCCTCCTGTGAGCTCTGTTGGCAGGTTAACATTTAGGGCTTTTTAGGAAAAAGCACTCAAGCTTGGAGGGACAAGTTTTAGAAACTGGTGGAAGAGGAAGGAATGGGAACAACCCTGGGAACATTGTGCCCGGGGGAACTGACGTGAGGCCCTCCAGTGGCCCACATAGCAAGTCAGTCTCCATTGTCAGTCTCTGCTCAGACACACATGCAGATGGACCCCACCAGAATTTCTAAGATTTCCTTTAGGGATGCATCCTTCTTTGCCTCCTAGGGATTTCCTGCCTGTTAAAATTTCATATAGCAAACCTTTCTCTTTTCTTTTTTTTTTTTTTCCAGTGAGAGGTTGGGTATACTATAGATGAGAAGAGGCAGGTGGATAAAAGTAGTTACTTAAACACATATGGGGCAAGACTTCCAGGTTTGGAGCCCAGATTAAGATGCAGAGGAGCATGTGAGGTTGATGATTATATTTCGGGGAGAGTTAATTGATGGAAGGTGAAGGCAGACAAAGAACCGCTGCTTACTGCCTTCTTGAATCCCAATCAGGAATTATGATTAAAGTCGCAGCGAGACAACAGAGGGCTGATGAATTGGTGTCTTTTTTTTTTCTTTTTTGCCGTCATTCACACTTGATTGACTTCAACCTTTCAAGTGCAAAAGTCTCTCTTTTCCATTATTATTCATAGCCATCTGAGTTTTTCTAATTAAAGTGTATGAAAACAATTACTGATCCGTCTTACTGAGTCTGTTAGAGGGGATGTCTGCCTTACTGTAATGCGTATAAAAAGCCCACAGTTTTCTATAATGATGTGCAGCTGAGGTGTTAGATAATTTTATTCTTTTTTACTCTGTAGGGCTTTTTAAAAAAAATTTCTCATGATTCATTTTTCATAATTCCTAAAGATCCCCGGAAAGGACTGATCCTGCAGCTACAACCAAGAAAGGAGGTTGGGTGGGTAGGGGGAGTCTTTTTTTCCTTTGCCTTTCTCCCTTTCTTACCCCCAACCTCGGGCTCCCCCTTGGCTGAAGACTATAAATTAATCGGTGACCTTTCACTTCTCAGATTCCCGCTGGACTCCCCAACCACACTGGTCAGAAATGCTTTCTATTAAAGAGAAAATAGATGGAATGAGTTTGGCAATCTCCACTTCATTCCTAACGATTCATCAGCAGCTAGCCCTAACCAGCTGCCAGAGAGCTTTGTGTGAGGGTGCAGATGTCTGTGGGAGCCGGAATGCTATGTCACTCACGTTCACCTGCCACACACCTGCTCTCAGTAAACATGCGGTTTCTCACAACTCTTCTCTCGAGTGCCTGTTGCTTAATTTCTGTACCTATTGGCCTCCAAGTTGCTAAAAAAAAATTCTGCTACCCCTAAATATGAATGGGGTGTCCCTTTTTAGTGTTGATGCTTGGAGTCATCTGGGTTTCCTCTAATTGAACTTACCAGTGGCTATTTTGAGCAAGGCCAAGTTCTTCAAGCCATTAAAAATTAGCAGTAATTTAAAAATACATCTAATTTGAGATAAAAATGTAGGTGTTCCAGTTTTTGCAACAGAAAGTGAAAATGTTATGTCAGTAGTCATGTGTGGGAAACAGTGGCTCCAAGAAGGGCTGGGTACCATGTAGAAAGAACAGTGGTGACTGCTGCTTCTGTCCTGGTACCTTCTAGATCAGTCCATTTTTCAAACTGTCATAACTATCATTGGTACCTAACCTTCCTACTTCGTGGCAGACAAAGGGATGTTTTTTTTCTTTTTTTCTTTTTCTTTTTCCAGTACAGGGATCCAACCCAGGGTACTCTGTCACTGAGCTATATGGATGTTCCTCTTTATTTTGAGACTGGGTCACACTAAGTTGCCCAAGTGGGACTCGAACTTGTAATCTTTTTGCCTCAGCCTCCCTTGATGCTGGGATTATAGGTGTGCACTACCACACCTGGCTAATATTGCTCCTTTGAAAACAACCATTTATCCTTATATTGGATATTGAGGGCTGCTTATTACCTTAAAGGGAAAATGCTAAGTGGTTGGGCCAAGTTTCTGGCCATGCAACAGGGAAGCAGAGAGAAAAGACTGAAGATCTGATTTAAGATTATAGTTATTTGGATCCAGAGTAATGATGGAGTTAATTTATTAATCGTTGTGATCAAGGTGGAGCTGCCCCATTATCAAACGCTGTGCAGGCCACCTTTGATGGCTGGACACTAGGCAGATGTTGCCTGTGATGTATGCCACAGGCAAAGATGCCAGAAGAAACCCTGACTTAAGGGATTCACAGAAAAATGCTTGTTTGTGCATGATATCAGCTTGTAAAGGGTTACAAAATGCTGTTTCCTGGAAATTCTGCCAGAATGTCTGCATGTCCTTAGCCTTCCCTTTGTTCTCCTCTCTCCTTCTTACCCTTTTCTTCACTCTTACTCCCCTCCTCTTCTTGCCCGAATACATTTTGAAAACAGTACTACAATGCTCCCTGCTTCAAGATTACAGTGTACTTTACTAGGTATGATTTAATTAGGGCCCTTATTATGTTTTCAGCAGCTTAAGGTGGGCCTTTCAACTTATCTACCTAATTGGTTGCACAAGAAGTTTCACAGCCCATGACAAAACATTGTCAGTGATCAAAGTCAAAATTCTGCATAAAGGAAAAATATTAATAATAAGATTATTCTTCAAGTGTGCTCTGCTAATTATGTCCAGAATGTAACCGTAGAAACACTTTTGACTGATGTGAGCTTTGTCTAATAAACATAAATCTTCAGTGAGCTATGAAAAGTGACACCTCCAGCTTTTACCTGGTGAAGGCTAATTTTGCTTATTAAATAATTTTTAAACCCTTCCTATTTTGTGTCTTTCCTCTCCATTTGACTCCCCTTGTCTCTCTGACTCTTGCTCCTCAGGTGACCACCCCTGAGATGGTGATGCCCAGCAGCATGTTCCTCCCAGCAGCTGTTCCAGATCGAGATGGGAATTCTAATATGGAAGAGGCAGGGAAGCAGCCTGGTTGGTATCATTCATCTTGACTTCCACATATTAAAACAAGATGAAATCCTGGGCCAAGATTTTCATGGGGCAAGGGTCTAGAATTCTTCACAGTATTTATTCTAAGCTGAATGTGACTCACTGGGAGATGAGGGTCACTGTCAACTACTTCCTACTCTGGCTGTTGGCATGTGTTTGTATATTTTCATCATTTAAAGAGAGAGAAATTGGGCTGGGGATTTAGCTCAGTGACATAAGCACCTGCCTGGCAAGCACAAGGTTGTGAGTTTGATCCCTGGTATCAAAGCAGGGGGGAAAAGTGAGAGAAATCTATTTGAGAATCAGTGGGATGTGGGTATGGATTCATGTCCATTTAAGACTATACAGTCAGGGAGTAACTGGAGAGTCAGAAAGTAGGCTTATACATCCATCATCTTAGGCCATTAAATATTTCATCCTCTGAGGATTTAGTTATTAGGGACTTGTGGAACAGGTAGGTTGATTTGGGGGCACCAAATTAGTTGTCTTTTCAGTTCTCCCTTGGCAGAGTTCATTGAATCTTCTGGGATTGCCTTAAAGTGAAGCACAGAAGTGCATTTGCAGAAACTATTGTTGTTGACACACGTGCTGCAAATTACTGTTGACACATAGTGGTTTCTAACTCAGTAGATTGTTAGTTTTGAAGCTGTCCTACACCTTTTTACCTCTCACAAGCACCTAAGGTTTAAGTTAGAGTTCAAGCACACTACTGCCCAGGTTTTCCCTTGTGATTTTTCCATATTAGGCAGTAAACAGGTGACCTTATGAATATGATGATCTCATATTTTTAATGTTTTAGTAATTGGACATATGAATGTACATTTTTTAGTGAGTAGGGATGACAGTCAAAAGTAATGTTATAACAAAAATTAAATGCTTACAAATTATGATCCAAAATTTCTTATATTACTTACATTTCTTATATTTTATAAATCTCCCCACAATCAAGGGTAGCATTAAAATTCAGATCTGCTGTGCTATAACATAAAAAGGGAATCCTGAAGAGTCTAATTCAAGTAAATAAATACTATATTTAAAAAGTAAATACTATTTAGAAGACCATGAGATCTGGTATGACATAGGTCTGTTATGAATCAAAACTTTTTCTGTCCTGTTTATATTTATCTCTGTCAACTGTGCACCTTGTTTATAGTGTGTACTGTATTGATACAGTGAAAAGATTCTTGAAAACTTCAGTGTTCATGAAGGCTAGCTAGGTAGATGGCTTAGGGTATCATCCTAGAAAAAAGGCTTCTTTATCTTTGAGCTTGATTTTTTTTTTTTTCACAGAAACCTCAGAGGATCTGGGAAAAAACATCTTGCCATCTGCGAGTACAGAACACAGTGGAGATTTGAAACCCTCTTCTGCTGATCCAGGCTCTGTGAGAGAAGACTCAGGCTTTCTGTGCTGGAAAAAGGGGTGCAACCAGGTTTTCAAAACCTCTGCTGCCCTTCAGACACATTTTAATGAGGTGCATGCCAAGAGGCCTCAGCTGCCTGTGTCAGATCGCCACGTGTACAAGTACCGCTGTAATCAGTGCAGCCTGGCATTCAAAACAATTGAAAAGTTGCAGCTCCATTCTCAGTACCACGTGATCAGAGCTGCCACCATGTGCTGTCTTTGCCAACGCAGTTTCCGAACTTTCCAGGCTCTAAAAAAACACCTTGAGACAAGCCACCTGGAGTTGAGTGAGGCTGACATCCAGCAACTTTATGGTGGCCTTTTGGCCAATGGGGACCTACTGGCAATGGGAGATCCAACCCTGGCTGAAGACCACACCATAATTGTGGAAGAAGATAAGGAGGAAGAAAGTGACTTGGAAGACAAACAAAGCCCAACAGGCAGTGACTCTGGGTCAGTACAAGAAGATTCAGGCTCAGAGCCAAAGAGAGCTCTACCTTTCAGAAAAGGCCCCAACTTCACCATGGAGAAATTTCTAGACCCTTCTCGCCCTTATAAGTGTACTGTCTGTAAGGAGTCTTTCACACAAAAGAATATCCTGCTAGTACACTACAATTCTGTCTCCCACCTCCATAAGTTAAAAAGAGCTCTTCAAGAATCTGCAACTGGTCAACCAGAACCCACCAGCAGCCCAGACAACAAACCTTTTAAGTGTAACACTTGTAATGTGGCCTACAGCCAGAGTTCTACTTTGGAGATCCACATGAGGTCTGTGTTGCATCAAACCAAAGCCAGGGCAGCCAAGCTGGAGGCTGCAAGTGGCAGCAGCAATGGGACTGGGAACAGTAGTGGTGTCTCCCTGAGCTCCTCCACACCAAGTCCTGTGAGCACCAGTGGCAGCAACACTTTTACCACCACCAATCCAAGCAGTGCTGGCATTGCACCAGGCTCCAATTTACTGAGCCAAGTGCCCACTGACAGTGTTGGGATGCCACCTCTAGGGAATCCTATCGGTGCCAACATTGCTTCCCCTTCAGAGCCCAAGGAGGCCAATCGAAAGAAGCTGGCAGATATGATTGCATCCAGGCAACATCAGCAGCAGCAACAACAGCAGCAGCAGCAGCAGCAGCAGCAGCAACAGCAACAACAACAGCAGCAGCAGCAACAGCAGCAAGCACAGACACTGGCCCAGGCCCAGGCTCAAGTTCAGGCTCATTTACAGCAGGAGCTGCAGCAGCAGGCTGCCCTTATCCAGTCACAGCTGTTTAACCCCACCCTCCTGCCTCACTTCCCCATGACCACTGAGACTCTGCTGCAGCTGCAACAGCAGCAGCATCTCCTCTTCCCTTTCTATATCCCCAGTGCTGAGTTCCAGCTCAACCCGGAGGTGAGCTTGCCAGTGACCAGCGGGGCACTGACGCTGACGGGGACTGGTCCAGGCCTGCTGGAAGATCTAAAGGCTCAGGTTCAGATCCCACAGCAGAGTCACCCACAGATCCTACAGCAGCAACAGCAGCAGCAACAGCAAAGTCAACTCTCTCTGTCCCAGAGCCACTCTGCTCTACTGCAGCCAAGCCAGCACCCCGAAAAGAAAAACAAATTGGTCATTAAAGAGAAGGAAAAAGAAAGCCAGAGAGAGAGGGAGAGTGTTGAGGGGGGAGAAAGCAACACGGGCCCAAAGGAATTGTTGCCAGATGCCTTGAAGGCCAAAGAGAAGAAGGAGTTGGCACCAGGGGGTGGTTCTGAGCCTTCTATGCTTCCTCCACGCATCGCCTCAGATGCCAGAGGGAACGCCACCAAGGCCTTGCTAGAGAACTTTGGATTTGAGCTGGTCATTCAGTACAACGAGAACAAGCAGAAGGTGCAGAAGAAGAATGGGAAGACAGAACAGGGAGAGAACCTGGAAAAGCTTGAGTGCGACTCCTGTGGCAAGTTATTTTCCAACATCTTGATCTTAAAGAGTCATCAGGAGCACGTTCATCAGAATTACTTTCCCTTTAAACAGCTCGAGAGATTTGCCAAACAGTACCGAGAGCACTATGACAAACTATACCCCTTGCGGCCCCAGACCCCCGAGCCACCACCCCCTCCCCCGCCACCTCCGCCACCCCCTCTTCCCGCAGCACCCCCTCAGCCAGCTTCTGCACCAGCCATCCCTGCATCAGCCCCACCTATCACTTCACCAACAATTGCACCAGCCCAGCCATCTGTGCCGCTCACCCAACTCTCTATGCCCATGGAGCTTCCCATCTTCTCACCATTGATGATGCAGACCATGCCACTGCAGACCTTGCCAGCTCAGCTGCCCCCTCAGCTTGGCCCTGTGGAGCCTCTACCTGCAGACCTGGCCCAGCTGTATCAGCATCAGCTCAATCCAACCCTGCTCCAGCAGCAGAACAAGAGGCCTCGCACGAGAATCACGGATGACCAACTCCGAGTGCTCCGGCAATATTTTGACATTAACAATTCCCCCAGTGAAGAGCAGATCAAAGAGATGGCTGACAAGTCTGGGTTGCCCCAGAAAGTGATCAAGCACTGGTTCAGGAACACTCTCTTCAAAGAGCGGCAGCGTAACAAGGACTCCCCTTACAATTTCAGCAATCCTCCCATCACTAGCCTAGAGGAGCTCAAGATTGACTCTCGGCCCCCTTCCCCAGAGCCTCAGAAGCAGGAGTACTGGGGAAGCAAGAGATCTTCAAGAACAAGGTTTACCGACTACCAACTCCGAGTCCTCCAGGACTTCTTTGATGCCAATGCTTACCCAAAGGATGATGAATTTGAGCAACTCTCTAATTTACTGAACCTTCCAACTCGAGTCATTGTGGTATGGTTCCAGAATGCCCGGCAGAAGGCCAGGAAAAATTATGAAAATCAGGGAGAGGGCAAAGACGGAGAGCGGCGTGAACTTACAAATGATAGATATATTCGAACAAGCAACTTGAACTACCAGTGCAAAAAATGTAGCCTGGTGTTTCAGCGTATCTTTGATCTCATCAAGCACCAGAAGAAGCTGTGCTATAAGGATGAGGATGAGGAGGGGCAGGATGACAGCCAAAATGAGGATTCTATGGATGCCATGGAAATCCTTACACCAACAAGTTCCTCTTGTAGCACCCCAATGCCCTCTCAGGCTTATAGTGCCCCAGCACCATCAGCCAATCCAGCTCCCTCTGCTTTCCTGCAGCTTACCACGGATGCCGATGAGCTGGCCACCTTGAACTCAAAAACAGAAACAAGTGATGAGAAACCAAAGCAAGCTGAACCTCCCAGTGCACAGCCAAACCAAACCCAAGAAAAGCAAGGACAACCAAAGCCAGAGCTTCAGCAGCAAGACCAACCTGAGCAGAAGACAAATGTGCCACAGCAAAAGCTCCCCCAGCTGGCTGCCCCACCTTCCTTACCACAGCCTCCCCCACAGGCGCCTCCTCCTCAGTGCCCCTTACCTCAGTCAAGCCCCAGTCCCTCTCAGCTCTCTCATCTGCCCCTCAAACCTCTCCACACATCAACGCCTCAACAGCTGGCCAGCCTACCTCCTCAGCTCATCCCTTACCAGTGTGACCAGTGTAAGTTGGCATTTCCATCATTTGAGCACTGGCAAGAGCATCAGCAGCTTCACTTCTTGAGTGCACAGAACCAGTTCATCCACCCCCAGTTCCTGGATAGGTCTCTGGACATGCCTTTCATGCTGTTTGATCCCAGTAACCCGCTCTTGGCCAGCCAGCTGCTCTCTGGAGCCATACCTCAGATTCCAGCAAGCTCCGCCACCTCTCCTTCCACTCCAACCTCCACAATGAACACGCTGAAGAGGAAGCTGGAGGAAAAGGCCAGTGCAAGTCCTGGTGAAAACGACAGTGGGACAGGAGGAGAAGAGCCTCAGAGAGACAAGCGTTTGAGGACAACTATTACACCAGAGCAGCTGGAAATTCTCTACCAAAAGTACCTGCTGGACTCCAATCCAACTCGAAAGATGTTGGATCATATTGCGCATGAGGTGGGTTTGAAGAAACGTGTGGTGCAAGTCTGGTTTCAGAACACTAGAGCTCGGGAACGGAAAGGACAGTTCCGGGCTGTGGGCCCAGCCCAGGCCCACAGGAGATGCCCTTTTTGCAGAGCGCTCTTCAAAGCCAAGACTGCCCTTGAGGCTCATATCCGTTCTCGTCATTGGCATGAAGCCAAGAGAGCTGGCTATAACCTAACTCTGTCTGCGATGCTCTTAGACTGCGATGGGGGGCTCCAGATGAAAGGAGATATTTTTGATGGAACTAGCTTTTCCCACCTACCCCCAAGCAGTAGTGATGGTCAGGGTGTCCCCTTGTCGCCTGTGAGTAAAACCATGGAGTTATCTCCTAGAACTCTTCTCAGCCCTTCCTCCATCAAAGTGGAAGGGATTGAAGACTTTGAAAGCCCCTCCATGTCCTCAGTTAATCTAAACTTTGACCAGACTAAGCTGGACAATGATGACTGTTCCTCTGTCAACACGGCAATCACAGACACCACGACAGGAGACGAGGGCAATGCAGATAATGACAGTGCAACGGGAATAGCAACTGAAACCAAATCTTCTGCACCCAATGAAGGGTTGACCAAAGCGGCTATGATGGCAATGTCTGAGTATGAAGATCGGTTGTCATCTGGTCTGGTCAGCCCAGCCCCAAGCTTTTATAGCAAGGAATATGATAACGAAGGTACAGTGGACTACAGTGAAACCTCAAGTCTTGCAGACCCCTGCTCCCCAAGTCCTGGTGCGAGTGGGTCTGCAGGCAAATCTGGTGACAGCGGGGATCGGCCTGGGCAGAAACGTTTTCGCACTCAGATGACCAATCTGCAGCTGAAGGTCCTCAAGTCATGCTTTAATGACTATAGGACACCCACTATGCTAGAGTGTGAGGTCCTGGGCAATGACATTGGACTGCCAAAGAGAGTTGTTCAGGTCTGGTTCCAGAATGCCCGGGCGAAAGAAAAGAAGTCCAAGTTAAGCATGGCCAAGCATTTTGGTATAAACCAAACAAGTTATGAGGGACCCAAAACAGAGTGCACTTTGTGTGGCATCAAGTACAGCGCTCGGCTGTCTGTACGTGACCATATCTTTTCCCAACAGCATATCTCCAAAGTTAAAGACACCATTGGAAGCCAGTTGGACAAGGAGAAAGAATACTTTGACCCAGCCACTGTACGTCAGTTGATGGCTCAACAAGAGCTAGACCGGATTAAAAAGGCCAACGAGGTCCTTGGACTGGCAGCTCAGCAGCAAGGGATGTTTGACAACGCCCCTCTTCAGGCTCTGAACCTTCCTACGGCATACCCAGCGCTCCAGGGCATTCCTCCTGTGTTGCTCCCAGGCCTCAACAGCCCCTCCTTGCCAGGCTTTACTCCATCCAACACAGGTGGGTTCTGCTCTAGGTGACTGTGTTCTAGTCAAGTGAGTGTATGTTACATGGTTACCATCAAACTCACCAAGTGCCAGACAGATAGGAAACATCCCTTTCTAGCTCTGTAAAAATAAGCCTGCAGTTCCCTTCAGCCAAGCCTTTCCAGTGCCAGTGTGTATGTTTTTTGGTTTTTATTTTTTATTTATTTATTTTGTCTTTCTAGTCCAGAGATGGGAGCTCCTGATTGAAGCAATCTCCTCTGAAACCACTCTTGTGCCCTGTATTCAGAGCACAACCAGGGTATATGGTTTATGGTAGAGGGAAGAATTTGGCATACTAATTTCTAGGCAATTTTGAAGAAGTTTCCTTTGTAGGCCCTATGGAAACTGGTCCAAAGAGAATTTAAATCAATTCTTTGTTGTCACCTAGGGTCTATACCATCTTTTTTAAGAGAGCTACTGTGACAGATCTGCTATCAGAAAGAAGTTCTCATGTAGATCCTTATTCCTGGGGTTCTCTTCTAGCCAGACAACAGTAGCTGTGTTAGTTTCTAAAGAAACTGCCTTTCTTTAGAAACTTGAATGCATTGACCAGAAATTATGTATCAGGCAAAGTGGTTCTTAGTTTTGACATATTTATGTTAGTCTTCCAGAAGAAAATACTAACGTGTGCTGAGTTACCGCTTCGGTTTCCTTTTGTCCATCTCCTTTTCTCCACTCCTGCTCATTTAGAATCATAAATACATGGCACTTGTATATTCCATTTTAATAGGGAATTCTGTAATTCTTCCTGGATACCTCTTATTTTTCCTTTGAATTCATTCATCTTCTCTGGATCCAGCCATCATTCCTAAATTGGACCTTTTCCTCCAGGGCCCCATGAGGGTTAGTCACAAGCCAGCAAATAACCCCCCAAAATAGTGCTGATCAGTACATGCTCACTGAAGGGGAGCCCCTCAGAGTACCCCTTGCCTTCAGAATATGTCCCTGTTCCCAGGGACTGAACCTGCTCCTAGTTTCTGGGTGAATTAATTCCAAGTTTCACAATCTTGGTGATGTTGAACAGAACATAAGGCTACTGAATTTCTGGTTTTAGTTTCTTATCCAAAGACAGTAGAAAAAAAAAAGTAGAGGTCAGTATATAGGTATTGGCAAGTAATGTCACAGAACGATGTGAAAGCCAGCTAGACAAAGCCAAGAAGTACACCATGGAGAGTGGCCAGACACGGAATTATCCTTATAGCCCAGGGCCTTAGAAGTCCCAACATATCATAATAATGTGGGAAACAGTAGAATCAGAATGTCTGATCTATTCCCCTTGTTTTACAGATGAGAAAACTGAGGCCCAGAGAGGTCAAGACCATTCAGCAAGCTAGGGTGGGAGCCAAAGCTCCTGCCCAGGCCTCCGGGCTCCCAGTGCTATGTGCTCCTTCCACAACACCCAATATGAGCCAGTCAGTCAACAGGTATATGTTTAGTGCTACTCAGGTTCTGACCACTTAGAGTGGACTTGAGATAGAAATCTGCTCTTAATCATTCAAGACAGCCAGGTGTGCCCCCACTTAATATCACCTTACTGTACCATAGCTCTCAAGAGCACTGGATCTGGACTGGGAGGGAAGGAACTTGTGTTTATTTAGCATTTATTATATGTCAGGTCCATGTTAAGGTCTTTCCATATGCCCTTTGATTTAATCCCAACAAATATCTATTGTGGAAAGCTGAGGCTTCAAGAAGTCAACCAATGGACCCAAGGTCACATATCTGGTTTTTGTCAGCCATAATCCACACAGGGGCAGTCTGACTCAAGAGGATAAAGTACCTTGCTTGGTTCTGCTCTTACCGATCAGAAAACCAAGATCACAGAATTACGGTGAAAGTGTATTAAGCTACTGTTTCTGGTGTGGCTCATGTAGCACTTGCTATATAGTGTAAATTTTAAAATCTGAGCTTCTTACACAGACCTCAGTTCAACATGTACCAAGTCAGTTCAAGGCTGTCTCAGGTGAATTTTTCTCTTAAAAGCTCAAAGAAACAGGTTTGGGGAAAGATCTTTTGGCTCTAGCTCCAAACACAAAATCCACGCCATTTCATTGTCTGGTGGCAGACAGAGCCATGTTCCATGCAGGATTTATATTCCTTTCTGTCTCTGCCTCATTTGAGCCAATTTAACCAAGCTGTTTAACTTTTTGAATAGTCAGTTACATTTTTCTCCTCTGGCTTCAGTCTTTTATGTGCGTTGAGGAAATTGGCTGAGGTAATTTCAGCAGTCCCTTTCCGCTGCTTTGGAAGAGTGTATTCTGGGATGCTGAGTGAAGCTGCTTCCTTGGCTACCCAGTGTTAACAGGTGTTTTCCTGGCATTGGTAGCTGGAAGCAACCTTTTACCTCAAAGTAAGGGTTTTGATAATGCAGTGAATACAGTACCATTCTGACTGGAAATGTAGTCTTCACCCAGGTATGGGCTTCTGGGTGTTTTTTTTTTCTTTTCATGAGGGGGTGTCATGCTGTGGAACCTCCTTATCCCAGCTTTCTGATCCTGATGAAATACTGAGGGGCTACGCACTTCAGATTTTATTTTACAGTTTAGTGTCCTCTGATGTGAACTGCCCAGTGTTTCAGCTGTCTGGGGGCTGTTGCTTGTTTATTCTCCGACTCATCCTTTCATGCTCCAGCACACGTTGCCTCTCACTGCCGCATCCTTAACACTGTGCCAACCCTAACTCACATGAAGCTTGGTGTCACTGAAGACTTGATCCAGAAGATACACGTGTGCCAGGAAGTATATTAGGCTCTGGGGCGCATGAATGCTCTGCCCCTAAGCTGTGGATTAGGGATGAGCATGGTTGAGGATGAGGCCGTATTCCATGTGGGCCTGGCAACATGGTCAGAGACCTCCAGCACCCATATACAGTGGTGCCTAGGGGAGACTGTGATATCTGAGGAATTGACAGTGTCGGCATGTTGGGCTGTTCTATTTCACCTCTCCCTGTGGCTGGTTTCTCACGCATCTGCAGCCCTTTGGTCCTCCTGTGTATCATTCACAGGTGCAGGAGGAAGCAGTAGTCTTGTTCAGCAGACTTGTTGGAGCAGATCAGCTGGGAGGAGGCACAGGAGCAGTTTTCTCTGAATGGGTTTTTAAATTTTTTCTAGGCCCATGTTCCACACTTCTCCATTTATCCTCTTCTCTCTGCCCTCCTAAAGCATCCCCTCAGCTGCAGCAATGGAAGTCAGAGAGGAAAAACATATAGAGTCCATTTTGTTTGTTCCTATGGCCTTGGGGCCTTAACAGGTTTCTTGCTTTGGCTTTGTTTTCCAGACAACTTCTGGTGGGCTCTCAAGACTGTATTATTTGTGGCACTTTGATGAAGGCCTTTGGTTCAAAAGGTTTGAGCCAGTTTAGGGGACTAATTGCATTGGGCAGAGTGAAAAGTATCTGGGAATATGTGGCAAGGAGAATGTATACTAATGAGTGTGGCATGTTGGTAGGAAGGTATTGGAAGCTGTTTCAGCAAAGGGTAGTCCGGGAGCTGACCCAGGACTGGTTCTTGATTTAAAGACATTGATTTTGGGAGGATCCTTCAAGTGTAAACCTTGGCATTTAAGATGTTATGCCAGTGACACAGGTAAAACGTTCTAAGCTTCAGTCTCACCATCTTAGACTGATTTCTCTTTGTATCTCTTTTCCTTTTAGCTTTAACATCTCCTAAACCGAACTTGATGGGTCTGCCCAGCACAACAGTTCCTTCCCCAGGCCTCCCCACATCTGGATTACCAAATAAACCGTCCTCAGCGTCACTGAGCTCCCCAACCCCAGCACAAGCCACCATGGCGTTGGCCCCTCAGCAACATCCCCAACCCCAGCAGCAGCAGCAGCCACAGGTGCAGCAGCCTCCCCCACCGCCAGCGGCCCAGCCGCCACCCACGCCGCAGCTCCCACCTCAGCAGCAACGCAAGGACAGTGAGAAAGCAAAGGAGAAGGAAAAGGCACACAAAGGAAAAGGTGAACCCCTGCCTGTCCCCAAGAAGGAAAAAGGAGAGGCCCCCACAGCGGCCGCAGCCACCATCTCAGCCCCACTGCCCTCCATGGAGTATGCAGTGGATCCTGCCCAGCTGCAGGCCCTGCAGGCAGCCTTGACTTCAGACCCTACAGCATTGCTCACGAGCCAGTTCCTTCCTTACTTTGTTCCAGGCTTTTCTCCTTATTACGCCCCCCAGATCCCTGGCGCCCTGCAGAGCGGGTACCTGCAGCCTATGTATGGCATGGAAGGCCTGTTCCCCTACAGCCCTGCACTGTCGCAGGCCCTGATGGGGCTGTCCCCGGGCTCCCTACTGCAGCAGTACCAGCAATACCAGCAGAGTCTGCAGGAGGCGATCCAGCAGCAGCAGCAGCGGCAACTACAGCAGCAGCAGCAACAGCAGCAGCAGCAGCAGCAGCAGCAGCAAAAAGTGCAGCAGCAGCAGCAGCAGCAGCAGCAGCCCAAAGCAAGCCAAACCCCAGTCCCCCAGGGGGCTGCTTCCCCAGACAAAGACCCTGCCAAAGAATCCCCCAAACCAGAAGAGCAGAAAAACGCCCCCCGTGAGGTGTCCCCCCTCCTGCCGAAACCCCCAGAAGAGCCAGAAGCAGAAAGCAAAAGTGCGGACTCCCTCTACGACCCTTTCATTGTTCCAAAGGTGCAGTACAAGTTGGTCTGCCGCAAGTGCCAGGCGGGCTTCGGCGACGAGGAGGCGGCGAGGAGCCACCTGAAGTCCCTCTGCTTCTTCGGCCAGTCTGTGGCGAACCTGCAAGAGATGGTGCTTCACGTCCCCACCGGCGGCGGCGGCGGCGGCGGCGGCGGCGGCAGCGGCTCGTACCACTGCCTGGCGTGCGAGAGCGCGCTCTGTGGGGAGGAAGCTCTGAGTCAACATCTCGAGTCGGCCTTGCACAAACACAGAACAATCACGAGAGCAGCAAGAAACGCCAAAGAGCACCCTAGTTTATTACCTCACTCTGCCTGCTTCCCCGATCCTAGCACCGCATCTACCTCGCAGTCTGCCGCTCACTCAAACGACAGTCCCCCTCCCCCGTCGGCCGCCGCCCCCTCTTCGTCCGCTTCCCCCCACGCCTCCAGGAAGTCTTGGCCGCAAGTGGTCTCCCGGGCTTCGGCAGCGAAGCCCCCTTCTTTTCCTCCTCTCTCCTCATCTTCAACGGTTACCTCAAGTTCATGCAGCACCTCAGGGGTTCAGCCCTCGATGCCAACAGACGACTATTCGGAGGAGTCTGACACGGATCTCAGCCAAAAGTCCGACGGACCGGCGAGCCCGGTAGAGGGTCCCAAAGACCCCAGCTGCCCCAAGGACAGTGGTCTGACCAGTGTAGGAACGGACACCTTCAGATTGTAAGCTTTGAAGATGAACAATACAAAATGAATTTTAAAAAAAATTAATAACAAACCAATTTCAAAAATAGACTAACTGCAATTCCAAAGCTTCTAACCAAAAAATCAAAAAACAAACAAAAAACAAAAAAGAAAAAAAAAGAAAAAAAAGAAAATGCGTGGGTTGTTTTCCCATATACCTATCTATGCCGGTGATTTTACATTGTCTTTTTTTTTTTCTTTTAATATTTAAAAAAAACAAAAACCCTAACCCTGTTACATTGTGTCCTTTTGAAGGTACTATTGGTCTGGGAAACACAAGTCCGCAGGGCCTCCCTCATGTCTTTGGAGCTTAAACCCCTTGTATATTTGCCCCTTTTCAATAAATGCCCCACCTTGATAGCACAGAGGAGCCCGGCATGCACTGTATGGGAAAGCAGTCCACCTTGTTACAGTTTTAAATTTCTTGCTATCTTAGCATTCAGATACCAATGGCTTGCTAAAAGAAAAAAAGAAATGTAATGTCTTTTTATTCTCAGGTCAATCGCTCACACTTTGTTCTGTTTTCAGAAGCATTGTTTTATATATATTTTTTCAGGTTTTTTTTTTTTGTTGTTCCAGAAAAGATTTTTTTGTTGTTTTAATTTAAAAACGGGCAGAAAGTATTCGACAAAAACAATGTGAACTGCTTTAGCTTTCTGGGGATTTTTAAGGATAGCTTTTCTGCTGAAGCCAATTTCAAGGGGAAAAGTTAAAACACTCCCACTTTCAGAAAGGAAAAAAAAAACCCACATACACAAAGAGTGTTGAGGACTTGTAGCTTAAAAAACAAGTTTTAAAAACTGACTTTCTGTATTTATGATAGATATAACCATTTTTGGTGTTGAGTAGATTGTTGCATTGGAAATGAACTGAAGCAGTATGGTAGATTTAAAAGGAAAAAAAAAACCTTTTGTGTACATTTAGCTTTTTGTATGGTCCAGCTGACAGCTCCTCATTTGATGTTGTCTTGTTCATTCCTAGCAGATAGATTGCAATCTGTTGATTTGCCTAAGCTTTTCTCCCCCCCACCCAATTCCACTTCCTCTTTCCTATTCCCAACTCCCATCCTATAACCTCCCACTTGAGGTAGCTGCCTTCATTTCTTAGAGGGTGGTTGCAGAATTATTTTATAAAACTAGAAATTTCAAAGGATTCTAGGGGTCATTAGGATCCTCACAGATTATTTTTGGTTGGGAGTTGAAACTTTTTAAAGGCATACAATTCTAGTGACCCATGTCTGGTAGCCTTGTGCATTTATTTTTTATTTATCCTTCCTTTGGCTTTTCTTTGCATCCCTTTTCCTTCTTTTTTGGTAGATGCTTCAAATATTCTTTTCCTGACCTAAAGTATTTGTTTCAGTTTGTGTAACTGAGCTATGTGCTTTTCTTTCTAAAGTTTTTGGTTAAGGGTTTGGTTTTTTGTTTTTGTGTTTTTTCTTTCCTCTCAGAAAAAGAAATTTCATGCTTTAAATAAAATCCAAAGACACACCCTTTCACTGCTGATGCAGAAAAAAGGGAAAGGGTTCTTGTTACTTGAGAATTTGTTTCTGATTTAAACAAACAAGACTTAGTTTAATAAAAGAAAGAATAAAACAAAAGATTCCCAGGTTGTTACGTGCTTCGTCTGCAAGCAGAGAGGCAACTGTTAATGACAATTCCATATACCAAAAGACACGTTTTTTACTTCAAAGTTTTGTCCTTGTGTTAGGCAGTCTGAGCAGCGAGTGATCAGAGCGCAGCCAACAAAGCAGATAGCAATGAACAGAACGCAAAAAAGGAAACCGTATGTGAGGCACTTGTATTTATGTTAATATCCATATTCTTGTAGCACACAACACAATGTAACACCCTTTTTTATCTGTAAAAAACATACACACACCCTTTTTTATCTTTTAAAAAAAAGTCTGAACTTTGTGCTGCTAAAATGTAGGTTTTGGAGACAAATACTTTGCTGTTTCCCTTTCATAGCTAAACATCAACAGACACAATCTCCCCGTATCCCCAGAGTGTGAAATCTTTCTCCCCTTCATTCTCTTCCTTATGTTTCAAAAGGGAACTTTGAAGACTGTGAATACAGGTTCCATTGGTCACCTTTCAGGCTTCTTTCCCCAGTGTTGAAGCCACACATCGACTTTGCAAAAGACTGGAGCATTCCAAGATCTGAAAATGGAGTTTTTTCTTTTTTTCTCTTTTTCTTTTGTAGCCAGGACTATTTTTATGAATTTGTTTTTAGTTAAAGAGTAGATCCTGAACTGTTGTACATATTTCTAACTAGGCTGATGCACAGTGCAAATTCCTTTTTAATTTTTTTAAGTAGAAATACTAAAGAATACCATCTTAACTATTCATATCAGTATCCAGTTGTAGCATAAGGTGTCAAAAACAAGTACACAAAACATTTACTGTTTTAACAAGCTACTTCAAGAAGAATTCTTGTATTTCTTCCTGTGTTTGAGATGAACATTTTTAAATTTTAAAGTTGTACAGTTTTTTGTTTTCCATTATTTTATCTTGTTTGTAACTCTATGAAATATATATATATTTTTTGCCATTTAACTGTTGTATGTTACTCTGTCTGTATCATAGAAAAAAGTTTTTGTTTTTGGTTCTCTGTGTGATACCAATTAACAATTTAACACTAACTTTACCTGTCAAGTTCTGCTAGGTCTTCTCTGAAAACTGTTTTTAAAAATGATATTGCTTGGTAATAGTGCAATTTCTATCCCTTTCCCTCACCCTCAACTTTGAGTTCCTTGTAATTTTGCCACCCCTTTCCTCTTTTTTTTTTTTTTTTGGAGCTACTATGGCATCCTCCCTCTGTGAGGCAGAGTGACTGTCAGTGTTTGGTGCTGCCATGCCTTGACTTGTGGGTGTGTTTGGCAACAGTAAGGTGGAGGGGTAGATTGGCTAAGCATGCTTCCACCCACCAGTATTCCTCACAGGGGTTATGTGATTGTTTCAACCTGGAGTGGGTTGCACACTTAATGCTTTCCTCTACAACTACACCACCCACGTACATGTTCATTCAAAAAAGAAAAAAAGCGGTTCTCAGCACTAACCCAGAAGTAGCAAAGCAGTCAGTGATGGTGAAAATTAGAAGTCAGACATGATCCAGTCACATGTTTTTGGGCTGACATCCACAGTGGCTATGCCTGTATCATTTACAAAGCATGAATTCAGTATAACACTCACCTGTTTAGATTGACCTCGTTTGGGGGATTTACTCCTGTCTGCTGTATAGTAGGTAGCTGAGTAGGATATCTCAACTTACTTTTTAAATTAGTTCTTAACCTCCACTGGCACTTCATTTTTTGGTGGTGTTTTGTTTTTGTCAAATAACCCTAGTGTGGGGTGGTGCTAGACACTATTCAGTCATAGCATCAGACTGACCCACAGAATTGGGGTAACTTCATCTGTCCTTTAAAAAACACACAGAAAAAAGTTTAATACATCTAGGAAGTTTTTGTTTAATTAAAAGCTATTTAAAGAGATGAATGTGGCCAAAGTTTTACACAATTGAAAAAAAGTAAAACAGACGGCATGTGTTGAAACCTGAGTTTATCAGGCATGGCAGGAAGTTGCAGGAGACTGAGGCAATGACCCAAGCCAGTGCACTTGATGTTCATGGACATATATTTTTTTTAAATAAATTAAATTAAAACATTTTAAATAGAAGCATAAATTGAGTTGGTTGTTTGTTGGCGCTGAGATACTGCCCACTGTGAAACAAAGCTTTGACTAGTTTTTGTTTGTTTACTTTCTTCAGGGGGGAGGGGGGACAAGTTTGGGTAGGAAAGAAAGCATAAATGAACGTGACCCTGAGGTGAAGAGGTATATGAACAGCCTTTGCAATGTATAAAAAACAAAAAACAAAAAAACACAAAAAACAAAAAAAATAGAGCAAGTGAAACCAAAAATGATGTTCTTGGTGTTTTTCTATAATGTAGTCTTGTTAGCTTTTTTGTTACTGTAACAATGCTGATCTCGAACTGTACCAAAATACATGGAGACTAACAAACAGAACCACATGGAACTTTCAAACGGAAAAAAGAAATTTGTCACAAAAACTTTGTTGTCATAGTTAAGTTGATTGTAGATGGTAATTGAATATACTCCTTTGAAATATTTCATCAAGTATGTTTCCTGCTCATTGTGATACATTAAAAAAATATGAGCAAACGTTCTCGTCTCTGTTACCAGACTCTGTGTGCACGAGAGAAAGGTTAATGGATGGTGAAGTGTAAAACTGAACAGCATTTCTAGGTTGTGTGTGCAGGGAGTACTTATTCCAAGGTACATAGATACGCATGTGAACTCTGTTTTTTAAGTACCTGTGTATCTCACCTCCTGGCATTCATGTAACTGCCACAAGTTTGGGTCATGACTGATAAGTGTATGTCTCACCTCTTGGAGAATTACCCTCTAGAACCTTAAAAGCTACTAAATTTTTAATATGAAAAATTGTACATACTTGCTCCAACTATAAGCAAAAAAAAAAAAAAAAACATTGGTCATGGCCAGGAGAGGGGTGTGTTCAACTTTTCCGAACTGGAGTTAAATCTAGTGTCTATAGTAGGATATCAAAGGTAAGTTGAATTAAGCAAATGACTGACTATACTTACTTATCCTAGAAAATAGGTTTTGTAGACCTCTGTTAGAGCAGAATTTGAGATAAGATAGTCTGTACAAAGCAGTAGCATGAGTGATTTCTGCATGCATGGGACAGTTCAGTCTTCTTACACTCACCCCCCCCCCTTAGAGTGGAAAAAGTGTCTGAAATTCATTAATAAGTGCATCCAACATCAGGCCCAAAAGCCTTTCATCCACCTCTAATTTATAGCCATAGATAATTAATAATTTATAAAACTCGAGGCTAGGCTTGGATGGCATTGCTGACTGGCTGTGTCCTTCCTAGGTCTGCAGCCTCTGTCCTTGGTCGACAGGGTCTTTTCTTTCTCAGGCGTTAAGCTATGAAATTCTATTCTGTTGGCTCAGATGGTTATTGTCAATGAAGTCTTTTTTTCATAGTTCCTGTAGTTTATGAAGCAGCAGTGACCCTATTAACTCAAAATCTCATACAGTTCTATAATTAGCAGAGGTATTACTAGTACTCAGGAAAGCTGGATCTCTGTCCAGTGCTTGAACTGCTGGGCCTTTCTTTGGGGTGTCCCTGAAGAAGCAGATGGCTTCTGTCTCAGCATGTTTTCGTGACATGTAGTTATGTCACTGATCTTCCTTTCACCCCACGAAAAGGGACAGGATGATAAGACTTGTTCAGAACCAAAGTCGCATCTCCCTTTCAGAGCTTTAATTATTTTAGGATCTGGCAGGATCACATAGAGATATTTTCAATGGAACCAGTTTTGCAGAGGGGTTTTGCTGCTTCAGCTCTTTGGAAGAAGGTGAATACAATTCAAATTCTTCCACAGATAAATTTTCAACAAAAAATGACAAAACGTTAGTGATGTCTAAGCCTTTGTATCAGCAAATCTTTAAGCACCTAAATTACATTGGATGAGAGTTGGTAAGAAACCTAAAGTGTTTCTATTACTGTGAAAAGGCTTTTTTTTCTTAACAGAGAAGAATTCTTCCAATCTGGCTTCAATATCATGCTTATGTGGATATTAATCTTGGAATTAATCCCTCCCACAGTGAAATGGCAGCATCTTAAAATCGCTAGTATGGATTTGTTAGGTAGCTGTCTCTTAATTTTTTCTTTAAAAACTGTATAGCACCTAGTGCATGTTATAGGCTAATTTTGCAAATCTTACCATGAGTAGGTTTATACTTTAAGTTAGAAGAGCACAAGCAGTTTAAGAGTCAACTTGAAGGATGAGAAGTTTGCACCTGCTGCTCCGTAGTCTTAATGACAGCAGGGCAGATGTGCTTACTTAGCCTCCACCTTACTGCTAGGGTGGACCAGCCAGGGCTTTGGCAAAACTTGCAAAGAAATTAGTGCTGTTAGGATCATTAAGTACAGGCCATTTTTAAGATGTACCCAGTTAGTTTAGGTTCCTCTCAATCTGTCTTAGGTTTTTAAATTACAGGCAACAAAAATAAATTCCATTTCCCCCTTTGTTTGTAACTATTTCACTATGTGTGGAACAGATGGACAAAGACAACTTAAGTAGGAATCCCATGTTAACATTAGATGAAAACTTTCAGATGAACTCTTTTACCCTTGGGCTAGGAGATGAATGTTGAAAAGCAACCAGGAAGAGTAGTGAAAAGGCATCTGTGACTCTTCTCTGCCTCTGTCATACTCAAAGCTTTCTCGTACTCATTTTTCTTTGCTTTCCTACTCACCAAAGTATTATTCCCTAAGCTGTCTTACACACTGCCACTTTCTTTCAGTCCCCTTAATGCCTTCTGTTTGTATGACTTGTAAAAATATTTTGTAAAATTATATGCTTATTTGCTTATTCCTCCAATGACATAAGAGGAACAGACTGGGTAGCGTTTATCCCTAGGTTTCAGGGTAGTGAGATAAGGAGTGAGGGGCAGAGGTGCACCTCTCCATCCACTGTGTCCTGAGAGACACTAGACAAGGGTGGGGGGGAGTAGGAGCTCCAGGATGGGGCTCCGATTCTGGTTCTACAATTATGACCTTGATTGTTACTTATGTTTCTTGAGCTATAAAGTGAGGATAAAAGTACCTGCTTTATAGGGCTCTTGTGATAACATGGACTGGTATGTACTAAATGCTAAATAGCTGTTGCTATATTATCAGTATAAATTTTCCATTTTTCCTTTCTGTGGGCCCCTTGGGACTGCAGTTTTCTAACTCTTGGCATACTTTACAGAGGGTTCAGGAGCAGCAGCTGTATAATTGTCTCATCAAGCCTTTGCTGTACAATTATTTCTGATGCTTCCCCACCTGTACATATCTCAGGGGCTGTAGAAATGCTTTTCTGCTTGTGAATTATACCAGAGTTCAGCACAAATGTTTGGATTTTAGTGTATCAGTGTCTAGTCCAGTGATGGCAAATCTTCTAGAGCTTTTACTGATAACAAACAGCCCACTGCAGTATGCATGCCATACATTCACTTCTGCTGGATAGCAAAGTGATGAATTTGGTCCTGAGGAAAGGGTGAGCTACAGTTTGTTTATATATATATATATATATATATATATATATATATATATATATATATATATATATATATTTTATTGTACTACCCTAAAAGATGAGCAATGAAAAGTATGGGGTTGTAACAGAGAAAACGAAATAAAGCTGTGACATTTTGCCCACTGCTTGTTTTAAAATGTCCCAATGCACAAGCTGAGAGCCACAGCATCTGAAGATGAGACTATGAGACGGAATTATAGGTGAAACAAAATTGAAGAGGGATACACACAAAGGAACACACAAGAGAATTTATCTACCTCTAAATACAAGAAGTTTTAAAAATACTATCATTCTAGCAAACTTCAAAATAAACGTGGAAAAGGCAAGGGAAAGGGAGTAACCATTAATACACAAAAGTAATAGAGTGATTCTATGATAGCTTTTGCTATCGTAGAAATCATCAGTGATACCTTTTAGGAAGCTATGGTCCTATGTGGATTTTGTCCACTTTAAATGAGACACAATCTTGGCATACAGTTGCTGCTATTGGAATCAGAGGGCTAATAAGGCTAAGGAGAATGACTAGTAACTGAGTTTTCCTTTTCTTTGAGGATAACAACTCATAGCTTAGCTTCATCATGCAGCCTGGAGATGGAATGTCATCATGCAGTGTCTTTGGTTCTCAGTTTGACCATGTTTGAATAGTTACAAAAGTATGGTTTGCATTCAGGTATTTTTTCTGTCAGTACTTAAAAGATAGTGCTTCCCATGGCCATGCATTATTTCCAGTGACATATCTAATGTCATCTTTATGTTTTAATGTATTTTCACTAGTTTTAAGATTTTTCATTTTGTCAGTAGTTTTATCACATCACTATTTTATTATGATGTTCTTCACGTGTAGTTTTATTCATGTTTCTTGTGTTTATGGTTTGTTGAGATCTTGGATCTGTGAGGTATTAATTTATATCAAAATTGGCAATTGTTCAGCCATTTTTTCTTCAAATATATTTGTGTTCCCTACTTTCCTTAACTTCCTTACTCCTTTCCTACCCAGAGAGTCCAATTATGTAGGTATTAGTCCACTTATGTCTACTCACAGCTTACTGATGCTCTGAGTTTTCATTTGTTTGACTGGCTTTGGTTTTTTTTTTTTTTTTTACTGTTTTCTCTTGAATTGTTTCCAGTTCTATATCTTTAAGCCCACTAATATTCTAGCCTATCATTAATCATATCCAATGCATTTTTAATCTCAAATCTAGTTTTCATCTCTAGAAGCTTAATTTAGGTCTTTTAAAAAATATATTCTATGTTCCTACTTAACTTTTTAACACAGGGAAAACAGTTACAATAACTTTTATTGTAATCCTTTGCAAATTCTAATATATGTGTAAGTTGTGAGTTGGTTTCGGTTGACCAGTTATTCTTGATTGTGTTTTATCTCTTTGCATGCCTGGTAATCTTTGATTGAATACCAGACATGTGAATTTTACCATGTTAGATGTTTGATACTTTTCCATTCCTGTACATTTCTTAAATTACTTGGAAATGGTTTTATCTCTTCAAGTTTTGTTGAGTAGGGTTAGGTTAGGGTCAGGTACTAGTGCATTATTTAGTAGAGCTAATTATTTCTCACTTCATTGAAGAATGACTCTTTTGACAACTCTATTCAAATGTTCCATGAACAGTTCCCCATCATGTGTAAACCTGAGGTATTGTAATCTCTTACCCTTTTGGCAGGTTCTTTCTTGGGCCCCCGATAGTTTTCTCATATATTTTTCTGAATACCTACGTGGAACTCTATGGAGATCTCCAGATTCCTCTCCCTCCCCTAGTACTGTTGTGCTACAAGTCTCTGCTGTTTTGGTCTCCCCAGACTCAGCTTTATCTCCTTAGCTGAGGGAATCTACAGGGCTTTGCTTAGGTTCCTCACCAGGTACAATGACTTGGGAACTCTCAAGACAATGAAGTGGGATAAGAAGAGGCCTCACTTTGTTTATTTCTCATCTCAGTGTTCATTGGCTTTCACTCTGTGAAGGTATAAAGTGCCTTAAAAATGTTTCCTGCATATATCTTTTTTCTTGTAGTTTTTAGTTGTTTCAGCTAGGAAAGTACCTCTGGTTTTTATTACTGTATCTCAGCTGGAAGCAGATGTCAAATGTATTTTTTAGATAGATATGGTAAGAATCCTGCATACCTTTGCAAAGTAATGCCAACACTTACGAAGGTTTCAATTAACACGGGAGCCTGACTTCCCAGCAGATCTCCTTGGACATGATACAGTGCTGACTGATACCTTAAGATTAAGGGTTGCAACAAAACCATCCTTTTGCTTATGCTGCACAGAGTAACAGAAGTGAGTAAATTCATGAATTCCTGTTGCCACTTTTCTGCCCTGTGTAGCCACAATGCCACATGGAGTGGGGGACAAGCATTTCTTAGACTTTGAATAAAGTCAGCCCGAGAAAGCTGACACTAAAACACTAACTGGCAATAAAACACTATTTTAAATTCTTCCCTTAACTACAAGAGTTTCCATTATTCATAAGTTATTCACACCTTTTTATTTAAACCATTTCATTTCAGTGTCTTCCTTCATACAGGTGATTTTTCAGACTAAATGTGGCTTAAAGAAATTCATGGATTTGAGATGAATTCATGCACTAATAAAGGAGAATGATAAAAAACTAGGGCCAGTCATTTTTGTTAAACCTAAATTGTGTCATGTTTATTTTGGTAAAACTTCGTTCCTACTTATATTCTGCAAGAAGAGGAGTCAAGTGAATTAGAGAAGAGGGAAACCCTAAAATAACTAACAAGTACTAATGAGAACTCTCAAGAAACAACTGGGAGAGTGTTTACATTTTTCAGTTGTAGGGCAAGGGGGCAAGCAAAGTTTCTCTAGTAAGATCTGAAAGGGATGGAAATGAAACTCCCTTTCAGGATAAAACCCTACAATAAGGAAAAAGAGCAGACAATAGAATTCAAATTCAGTAAGTCAGGTACAATAGGGACCAAGAAGGAGGCAGAGTGCACATTTTGTGTGTGTGTGTGTGTGTGTGTGTGTGTGTGTGTAGATAAAACTGGAGGAAGGGAACAGACCAAGCATTCTATGTATAAGGTTATATTTTTAACACTTCATAAAAAACTTGCAGCCAGAGGGATCACTGGAGTCTTGAGGTTAAGTCATTGCAACTCATCCATTTCTCCTAAAAGTTCAGGAAAACTAATTTCATATGAAAATGAATAGGAAAGGACTGTAGTCAAATTCCATACAATGGTATTATTTTAAAAAATGGTAAAGAGCAAAATATTCCTACAGATAATGAAAGAAAAGGCATGCCCATAAAACAGATAAAAGTTCTATAGCTCAATATTTCAAAATGAGCCAAAAGAAAAGAAACAAAGATTTTAAACATACAAAAAAAACCAATAGAATCAGAGAAACCTACAAAATCATCATTTTTTTCTTGACTCCATTAAAGAGACAAACTGATGTAACAGTGAAGAGAAACCTAAATTTTAAAAGGAACAAGCCCTTTATCCAAGCCTTTATGAAGAAATCAGCTACCAATTCAACAGGACATTAGGGGCCAAATGAGGACTGGCACATCCTTTGGAATAACTGCGGCAGGGATAGGGGACACTCAGAACTCCCATGGGCCTCGACAAGCTGTTGTGAGAAGAGTAGTACAAACCTGCGAGGTGTCATTAGCTGCTTCTGGGACACAGGCTTAGAGCACTACCCACTTTTCCAGCGCCCCCTTTTCCTACACAGCACCAGAGGGAGGGCCTAGCTCTACTGCTCCCAGGTCACAGGTGTAAAACACTTTGTACCTTGTAAAGAAGGACAAAACAAAACAAAACAAAAAGTCCTATAATCTTGGGGGAGGAGCAGGAAAAGTTGTTGGGCCCAGGACCCTACATGTTAGCCAGTGGATATCACGTTGCCACTGAGGGAGGACCAAAAACTGCCTAAGATCAACTAGGACACAGATAAGACAGTTTGTTGCCATAGGAAGGAGGCACAGGAATGCTAAGAAAGCCTTTTCCCTAAGGTCAAAGTATATATACAGAGCCTAACTAAGACTGAGGCTGGACTCAGACATCAGAGAACCAAGCCTAGTACCAAAGTAAAAACCTCTCCAATACTCAAACCTCTACTTAAACACAGCAACAGCAGCCCATCATTAAGGAATTTGAAGTCTGAGGTATAAATAAAGTCAACTCTTGAATATGCCAATTTCTACACATGTATATGATCTACTTTACATAACTCTACAGTTCTAGATAGTGTTCTCTAAATAACCACCAAACATTATGTTATTACATGTGGAAAAATATAGCATTATTTATGAAGTTGCTTTAACAGCAACTAATCAAGTGTCTAGATATGACTATCAATTCCCAAGGTCTTATGGGTCAAATTGTTTCTACTAAAATTCACTTTGAAGTCCTAATTCCAGGTACCTCAAAATGTGACTGTGTTTGGAACTAGGGTTTTTCAAGTGACAAAGTTAAATAAAGTCATTGGGGTAGACCCTAACCCAATATGGTTTATAAGAGGAAGTCAGGAAGGACATGAACACACACATGGAAAGACTGCAGGAGGGTACTACAAGGTGACAGCCATCTAGAAGCCAAGGACAGAGGTCCATGAGTGTGCATATGGCCAGGGGTGGGGGTAAAAGGCTAACATCTTGATCTTAGACTTCAAGCCTCCAAAACTGTGAAGAAATAAATGTTTGTTAGTTAAGCTCCATTCTCTGGTATTGGATTTGAGAACCTTGGCAAAACTAATACAGAAGGTATACATAGAAAAAATAAAGAAACACATTAAATATAGCATGGGGATACAGGAGACAAAAAGTAGACTGTAGGAAACTCTGAACAGATTTCTTTATCAAATAAACTGTAAGGAGAGTGAAGGAGTTGGAAGGAAAAACTACACATTAAAAAAACACTCAAAAAATGTCAAAGTCAATGTATTTGGATCCTGATTCAAACTTAAAGTTTTAGAAGATTACAAAAGTTGAGACAGCTGTAAGTCTGATGTCCTGGAATTTCATAATATTGGTAAATTATCACTGCATAATTAAAAATTAACATTTTAAAAAGAAATCTTTATTGGGCAAAAAGGGACAGGGGAATTAATGTCCAGGGCCCCTCTACAAATAAGGATCCTAACAGGAAAGCTACACAATACACTAGGACCACAAGAGGCTGTACCCATCAAGGTGGGATCATCTATAGGTGCAACAGGCCTCTCATAGACTTGGGTTCATATTCACTAGGAAGCTCATGAAATCCCAAGCTTTAAACTGGGTCCTCTGGACTCCAGTAGCCACAGTTACCTAACACAGCAAATGTAAATCTTCTTGAGAAGATTTATCCTTATACATAATTTATCCTTATACATAATTTTCAAATATTGTGCCTAGCTCACCAGGATGCAAAAGAAATTAGACTCCATGAGTGAGAAACACTAGAGGACAGACATATAACCTCAATGATTTAGAAAATGAAATTTTCAAATTCTGGTCATACAACAATGGTGCTAAATACTTTTGAAGAAATAAAATCTTGTTAATAACATCATTGGCCAAAATAGTAGCATAAAAATGATAAAAGCACAATAACCAAAATTAAGAACTCAACTAAGTAATAGCAGATTGGACATGAATAATTAATGGGTTGGAAAACAGACAACCAGGCCTAGTGGCACAGCCCTTTAATACCTGCACCCAGAGGCTGAGGCAGGACAATCATCATGATTTTGAGGCTAGCCTGAGCTACGTACCATAGTATGCTTAATTTAAGGCCAGCCTGGGCTACTAGTGAGTTCAAGGCCAGCCTGTTTTATATAGAGAGATCCTGTCTCAAAAACAAAATCAGATAAGTTTACCCAAAATTCAAAATAGAGAAAATATAGATGAAAGTGTAAGAAATACAAAGTATACAGAAAGAAAACCTGTCACGGTATCTCAGTGTCCCATTAGGAAAGGAGGAAGCAAATGCTGAGGAATGAAAGAAATAGGCAGAGAAAGCAGCTTTGTTAACCTCAAAGGAGTAGACTTTAGTCAAATGATTATGCAATGGCAACAATGGAATCCAAAAGATAGAATGATATTTTGAACCTGCCGAAAGAAAATAGCTATCAATTTTGTTACCAAGAAAATGTGTAAATTTAGAATGAAGGCAAAAAAAGATATTTTCAAATTAACAAAAACAAGTTTGTTTATAGACTGATTAAAACAATATACTGCAGTTAGAAGGAACGTGATCCTAGAGAGATCGGATACAAGAAGATGCAAGAATTTAAAAAATACTGAAACTGTGCTTGGACAAAACTAAATATCAATGGCAGGGCAATGTGTGCATTTTAAAAAATGTAATATACAACAATATTAGCATCTAGGTTAAGAGAGAATAAATGAAGTTAAACTTTTTTAAAAAGGGTTTTCTATTTGTGGTGTAGGGATTGAACCCAGGGCCTTTGTACTATGCTACATTGTGTGCAATTTCTTGGTGTGATTTTTGGTATACGCGTGGTTTTTGTTTGTGTGGTCTTTTGTTTGTTTTGACAGGATTTTGCTAAGTTGCACAGACTGGGCTCAAACTTGTGACTCTCCTGACTCAGCCTGTCAGAGGGCTGGAAGAACAGGCATATGCCACTACACCCAGCAACATTGATATACTGCCCAAGAAACAAGCATCACAGGTTACCATTAGGCTTTTATGTTACTCATAAAGGGCTTACTTTAAGTGTTATGCATTTATATATTTGAATTCGATATTGAAAATTTTTACAAGGCAAAGGAAAAACTAATCAGTTACATACATGATCTACAGATTGAGGAGGCAATCTTACTAATAGAGGAGAAATCCACATTTAGAAAAGAGATAAATATAAGGTTTTAGTTTTCAACATTTCATTAACAAAATATACTGTATCTGTCTTAGTTACTTTTTATTCGTCGCTGAGACAAAATACCTGATGCCCAAAGTTGGGAAAGGAAAGGTTTTTTCTTACAGTTTTTGGAGGTTTTAGTCCATATTCAGTTGGCTCCAAGGCAGGGTGGCATGGCGGGCCGCAGTTCATGGCAGCTGCAAACAGCAAGCGGGAACCAGCAAGAGAGAGACACACCTTCTTCCTGCCATTACATCACATCCTGGCTCCATGTCCTAGGAGGGTGTAGCACTGACACCGACACCACCAATCCAAGCGCTAGACAATGAACCAATCATAAATGCACAATGCAAATACATGAGGCCTGGGGGCCACTGACATAAACCATGACAGTATCCAATTGTCAAATTCTATTGCCTTTAACAACCACCAATATCCTTGAGTGTGAATGTTTTTTCTTGCTTTTCTTAAAACAAATTTACTGAGGTATAATCTACATACAGTAAAAACCATTCTTTTTTTAGGGTTATAGTTCCATGAGTTTTGACAAGTATATACATTGGGTAATCACCACTAAATTTAATATATAGGATATTAGCATCAAAAAGCACCTTCTGTTGTTACTCTCCCTCCAGCTCCCAGCCCAAGCAACTGCTGACATGTTTTCTTTTCCTATAGCTTTGCCTTTTATAATATAAGCAGAATCATACAGTATGTGACCTGTTGTGTCTGGCTTCTTTCATTAAATATAAGACTTGGGAGATTCCTCCATATTGTTTCATGTATCAGTAGCTGCTTTTTATTACAGATAGTGTTTCATTGTGTGGCTATAACATAATTTAGCTAACCATTCACAAGATGATAGCTATTCGGGTCGCTTCTAGTTTGGGGCAATTTTTAATAAAGTTGTTATAAACATTCATGTATATATCCATGTGAATGGGACATATGTTTTCATTACTCTTGAATAAATGTATAGGTGTGAGAGTGCTGGTTCATACAGTGTATGTAACATACAACTTTAAAAAAAGTAGATAGGTCTCAACCCTAAATTATCCCAGCCTTCAGGTATGTATGCCCTGTGTCATACTCTCTTCGACTGTATATGTGGGACCTGTACCTTGCTTCTAACCAATAAAATACAACTAAGGAATAACTTGTCACTTCCATGATTACATTGCAGAAGCTTCTAACTCCCCCTTGCTAACAGACTATTCTCTTCCTTCTTGGCTCTGATGAAATAAGCTGTTATATGGCATAGTTCACTGGCAAGAAACAGAGGTCAAGCAACAGGCAGCAGTGAACAGAGGCTTTTAATTCAATAGCTGCAAGGGACAGAATCTTGTCAATAATATTATGAACTTCAAAGAGGGTCTTTCCCCATTTGTGCTCAGGTGAGACCCCAAGTGTGACTGATATTTTTATTTCACCCTTGTTAGAGTTCCTGATGCAGAGGACCTAATAAAGTTCTATCAAGATTCCTGCCTCATAAAAACTGTGAGATAGTAAATGTATATTGTTTTAAGCTGCCACATATATACTGCAGCAACCGATAATTAGTAGTACCTAACTGTTTCTAAAATGACTATACCATTTTGCACTCCCACTAGAAATGCATGAGAGTTGCAGTTATTTTACACGCCACTTGGGTTTAGTACATCAGTTTAGGTT
Organism: Dolichotis patagonum; assembly: GCA_004027295.1. Lineage (NCBI taxonomy): Eukaryota > Metazoa > Chordata > Mammalia > Rodentia > Caviidae > Dolichotis > Dolichotis patagonum. Next base: position 3,171 of record PVJX010002520.1, on the reverse strand, counting down.
TGTGCTGGTATTTCCTTGTGACTTTGTTTTCCTTATGACTAATAGCTTAGAATATCTTTTCAACTTATTAACATTGTATTTTGAAGTAGAGAAGTCTTTAACTCTTAAGTCCAGTTTGTCCAGTCTTCTTCTATGTCAACAACTTAGGCAAGTTATCTGTGCTAACTTTAAGTTCCAAAGATTTTCTCCTATCTTTTTTCTGTAGTATTAAGAGTTTTAGGTTTTACGGTTAGAAATATGATTCATTGTGAGTTTCTCTGTTTTGTTTTGTCTTGTCTTTGTATGTTTTGTGAAACATTGGTTGGGTGGTTACAGATGCTTCTTTTTTCCCTCTTCTTTACTTTTAATACTACATATATTGCTCCCCCACCATTTGTGGAAAAGATTTTGAGTCCTACAATGAATTTCCTTGGCATCTTTGTGGAAAATCAACTGACCATATATATGCAATACTCTTTCTGTACCATTGTTTTCCACATTTCCATTCAAATTATCACATATTACCTTATTACCATAATTTTCTACTAAGTCTTGACATCAGGTTACTGCAAGTCTTCTAACTCTTCTTTTACAAAATTGTCTATTATTCCTCATTTGATATGTAAGATTCAATTTCTTATTAATCAAAATATCAAGAAGCTAATTCTAAAATGTAAACAAAAATATAGAAGACCCAAGGAAAACCATACTACTCTTGAAGAAACAAATTTATAATATCTTGTTTTACCAGATATTAAACTTGTTGCAGAGACATAGCAAAGTAGAATAAATAAGTGCATACACAGACAAGAGAACAAAGAACAAAGGGACAGATTGGAAAGCTCAAAATCAGGCGCACACACACACACACACAAACACAGTGGTACTTGGTTCATGAACTTGATCCCTTCCATAATTCTGGTCACAAACCAAGTTGGACAAGAACCAAATCAAAATTACATGGTTAGGTTCAGTGTTGACCTTATTGGGAAATTTGATTCGGTTCTCACCCAGGTCCTTTTCCATTCAGAATCATGGGCAGAATTCAGTTCAGATAGATGCCAGTCTCTCCCCATGAGTCAGCACCACTTATGGACTGGGGGTAGAAAGAACAAAGCCGCACCAGCAAAGCAAACCCAGTCGGGGAAGCAGCATCAGGTGTGGGCTGCTGCCAGACTGGAACAGACAGACTCCAGCCCCTTCCGGTGCAAGGGCTGGCAAAGGAGAAGTACCAACTCCCCCACCCCCACTCTCGCCGGCCCCCCGCCATAAGTGACAGGCTTATCCAGAGAAAAACAGGCTGTGACGATAGCTATGGAGGTAAAATGCAATTAGATGCCTGTGGTGCTTTGGTGTTTCACTGACATGGCAGGTCTAGGGCCAGTGGTCTGACAGTATGTTCAGGAGATAGTGGTATGCAGTGTGACATCTAGAGGGGATCTCCTTCTGAGGGTAACAGTCATTGTTGATTCCATATGGTCTTATTTTAGAAGTCCTATATCATTTCCATTGTTTTGTTGGGTTGGGTTTTATTGTCTTTTGTTTTGTTTGAGTATGTCAAATCCGATGGCAGGAGTGGCTATTTCAAAGATAGCAAGATATATTATGGTAGCAATTTTGGATTTACTATTGGCTTGAAGTCCTTTATTGCATTCATTGTTTTGTGTTTATTGTTTCTATTCTATTCTGTTCTGTTTCAGTTTTACTATGTCTGAAGTTATCTACAGCTATTTTGAAGACATCAAAAGGCATTATGGTAACTATTTTTGATTTTGTAATGTTTTGAAGTCCTGTATCTATTACACTAAGTTGTTTTGATTGACTTTGTTTTATCCTCTTTAAAATTAAGAAAATTAGAAAAGAATTGAGTTCATGAATCCTATACCACTAATATATATTTATATACAGTAAAACTTTGGATTGTAAGTTGATCCATGAATCTTCCAAAAGACAAGCAAAAATTCCTAATAAGTTTTAACTTGATCAATGAGTGAGCAGTGTATGACACTGAATGTCACATGATCACAACTGAGAAAATGGTTCTTTTCTCTCTCTGCTCCCCTCTCCTTTCTACTCTCTTTTTCTCCCCTTTTCTCTCTCTTCCTTTCTCTTTCTTCCTCCTTTTCTCTCTCTTCCTCCTCTCTCTTGTCTCCCTCAAACCAGCCAGGAAGGTGTACAAAAGTAAGTGCAGGTTAATTTGCTTATTTTCCTTATAATTTGTATTATATTACAGTATTATAATAATTTTATGTGAATATTTTAGGGATATGGAATGAATGGAGTTTCCATTATTTCTTATAAGAAAGTTCACTTTAATATATATGAGTGCTTTGGATTACGAGCATATATATATAATAGTTTATGACAAAGGTTGAGAGCAGTGGAAAAACAATGGTTCTTTCAGTAGTACTGAAAAAGCTGAATGTCTGTGTGTGAAAAACATATAAAACAGGACCCCTATATGGCATCCATTTCAGGTGGTCCATAGATCTCAAATCTGTTGTAGAAAATATTTAAAATCTTGAGAAGATAACATAGAACATTTTCATGATCTTGAGGTAGGGGGGAATTTCTCTTTTAGAAACTTTTATAAGAAAAGGATATACTGATAACTTTGATTATACTAAGAACTTATTCAGGGCTGGAGATGTAGCTCAGTGGTAGAGTACTTGCCTAGCATGAGGCCCTGGGTTTGAACCCCAGCATTGGGTGGGGAGAAGGACTTCTTCAGTATATCAAAAGACAGCATAAAGAACAGAAAATACAAGTGCTACAGAGCAGGAGGAAGCCCCTGATACACGAATAACTAGCTAAGTACTAGTATTCAGGATATACAAGAACTCCTAAAAGTCACTAAGAAAACCTATGGATGGAGTAGAGTACATGCATTTATGATATCCTATATTCAGTTCCCCAGCACAAAACACCTCAAACCAGAAAAAATATACAAATAGGAAAAGAAAAATATGAGCAGGCATTACACAAAAGAAGAAATGTAAAAGGACAATTAACGTGTCTGTAATCTCATCAGTAGTCAGGGAAACACAAATTTTAAAAAAGAACAATGTGATACTACCACATATCCACAGATGAGCTAAAGGTGAGAATACCAAGTCCTGCTATGGATGAAGAGCAGTAAGCATCCATGTAAACTAATGGTGGGCCTATAAATTAGAAGCCCTTTTGGCATTG